>JAEIFU010003370.1:7500-29461 GCA_018904235.1 Lordiphosa stackelbergi | reverse complement strand
ACGGGGCCAAGCCAAGCTTCTCACAATCTCTTGGCGTGTGTGCCTTAAATTTTCGCACAAGAAAGGGACCTACAATTTAACGCCGAATCCAGACGGCAAAGTTTGAGAATTTGATTTTTCATGGCTAGATACTTGTTGGCGCCAATAGCTGGTGAAGGTGACCGTATGTGTAAAGCTATTCTTCTAAAGAAAGAAAAAAACTTTTATTATTAGATGTTCAGAGGCGGGATCGAACCCACGACCTCCGCCCAGCAGTCCAGCACTAACCACTGGGCCACAGACGGCCACTGGATAAAAGTAAGACCTCATAAATTTAAAACTGCAAAAAACCGAATTTAATTTTTATTAATTTCAGATGAATGATGCTGAACTCGGGCTTATTGGAAAGCTAGTACTCAAATAGTAATGTGTGCCCTTAGCTTCAGTTGAGTCTGAAAGGATGTTTAGCAAAGCTGAGCAAATAGTTTCAGAACGCCGTTTTAGTTTCAAGGATAAAAACATTAACATGCTTGTATTTTTAAACAAAAATACTTGCTTCTTTAAATGTACAACAGAATATTTATTGTACAACAGGAATAATGAAATGTACAACAGGATATACTTTAAATGAATAGCAGAATATTGAATAAACAATGTTAACTTTTTTGTTAAGTTTTGTTACAATTTCATAAATATATACACTCAAAAAAGTTGTCATCACATCGACACAATTTAGACATCAATTTGAAACTATTGAGTATCGAATTCTCTCTAATACTCAGTATCAAATTGACATCTTCGAAAATATTAACATGATATTTCGAGGATTTCAAATTGATACTAACGTGTATCAGGTTGACACTTTATTGCATTAATTTTTAAGTATCAGTTTGACACTAGGTCTTATTAATTTAATAATTCAACTATCAAACTTTTTGTTTCATTTTGATACTAGCTTTTTATTAATTTAATATTTTTCTTATCTTTATTGCTATAAATTTAGTTCATTATAATCTGCCATTAAAATTAAAACAAAACATTTTATAAAAATTTTTTTATTTCAAATATCTATCAAATGTAATTTATTTATACTATTAAATTGAATTCGTCAAGTGTGGACACCCCTCTAAGTGGAAACATTTGTCTCACTCGTGTCCATGCAGATGTTTAGCAACAGTCACCATATTGGTATGCCTCTTGCTCGAACCCGTACATCAGAGTTCCCCAGCCATAGACCCTGGAGCACGAACATACTCCCTGTGTGTTTGAGGGAGACATAGTCCACATTTTCGCGCTCTGCTTCTGGGGAACCCTGCCGTACATGTAGCAGTTTACGCCTTCAGAGACCTTGAGTAAAGCGAAAAACGCCTGTTCTGCAGCTTTCTTGGTTTCGCACCTCTCTCGTGCGTTGTCTTGCAAAGCGCTAAAAAGGTCACATCAGCATTCTGGCTTGTTGTGTGTCCTGTCTAAAGAGTTACATTTGTTATTTACATATTTTTCAAAAAACGACATGAATACTCAGCTGCTTATACTTACCTTGCTTGCAAATATGCGCCATTTTAAATGGATTTTAAATCTGGGAAAGGGTCTGGGAAAGGGTCCTCCATAGCCTTTACTTTTAACTAAGTACACATTTGTTTACACTAAAAGTAAAATCACTAAATGTGACATGTCAAGCATCGCCGCAAAAAAATTGTTTAGTTTCAAATTAATACTTCTGCGCATCAAAGAAATATTCAAAAAAAAAAAATAAAATTAATAAAAATTATTTAAATATAAAAATAATATTAATTTAAAAAAAATTATTCATATATACGATATAATTTTTATTATGTAATCACTCCTAATAAAAACACATAACGCGTTAGTCACATTTTGACTGAGGCGTTTTATAACACTAACAGCAGTTTGAATTTGTTTTTGTTGCTTGAATTTTCCATATTTCTACGGATTTGGAGCTCATCTGTATGTTTAGCTGATGACAGCTAATAGAGATCCAAATCGCTTCCCCCCAAGCAAGCTTTCGGCCATGTGTTTTTGCCCCTTTTAGGGCCGATTTCACATCTTCTACATAAAGCTATCTGTCACATAAATTAACAAAGAACAGAGTAAAATCTATGACTATCTGACCCATAGCAGCTATCTGGGAGAACAGAAATCGGCCCTTAGTCAACTAAATTGTCCTTCTTTAACCAATACCATCAAAAACCCACAAATTTCCTCCATAAAGAGTATTGAATGTTCATTTATTTGATTTACTCATCAAGATTTTCAATTTTAACATTCTCCACCATTTCCGGATCAGTTTCTTGTAGTTTCATCCCCTTGGCGACTCCTTTGGCATAGGCATTATCCAGCATATCTCTGATTTGAGTCTGATGATGGCTAGATAATGATCCGAGACTTCCGGGCAGCCTGTATCTAGGCCTTCCCGCACAACAAGTACATTCAATTTCTGGTTTTCCACATAGCAAGCAGTGGAAATGGACGGCGGTCCACTTCACGTGCTCTTCCACGACGCTGGAAGCTGCCGCCGCGGCGTTGTTGGCCCCCCTCATTATTTCGACGATAGGGCTGATACCCACGCTGGTGCTGGCGCGGCTGCGAATTTACATTCTCCATCTGGCGAGGCTGCGAATTGCCCAACACCACCTGATTCCCGTTCTCCATTTGGGGAGCTGGGACATGTTGTCCCTGCCAGCAGGAGGTGTAAAAAGTGTATTGGTTGCTCATTTTTATCTGTAATATTTACAAAAAAAAAAAAAAGAAAACCAAAAAGCAAATAAATTTACCGTGTCGTACCGCTTCGTCTCAAGTTTTCCGCAAAAAAGAAAAAACGAAGCTCTAGAAATGGCCGCACTGGCTTTAGAGTGGCCAACAAAATACCAATAAAAAATGAGGTCAGCCTGGCCAATTTGGCTATTTTTCCCCCAACACACATCTAAAAATTATTTAGTACTCCCTTCTCCCCAACGGACAACAAAAAAATCCAAAAAATGGGGGGTACTCCTATTTTACAATACACATATACAAAACCTTTTGCCATAAGAAAAATAAATGGGATTTCTCATAGTAGTTGTAAAATTCTGATTATACTGCAGCCACAAGATTTTCTCAAATTGTTGTTAAGACTTCTGTTCTCGAATCAAAAATCAAAAAAAAACCAAATTCGTAACTTTGGGAGTGCCTTAGCAGTGCCTTAAACGTTTCTCATTTGATTGGCTGCAACTTATCTAAATGTTGTAAGGGACAAATTTTATAAAACTCAGCGAAATTCAATTATGGGAAATTAGTGAAAAAATAAACAAACTTTTATTAAATAATAAAGTGAATAACGATATAAGTTCAACAAATGTCTTAATACTACAAATCAACAGGTGTTAGATTAACAAACAAATTATTTTCAAAAAATTCATTATTTTACAGCGAAATTCAATTAAAGGCAAATTATATGGCAAAAAAAAAACAATATACATATTATTTTCGAAGAAACTGATGATTAATAGTGAGACCAGCTTCCAGATTTTGAAAATCACTTTAAAAATTCGTTTTGGCATTGAGTCGATGAAATTTTGAAACTCTGAAGTAGGAATTTTCGCCCATTCATTGACTACAGCAATTCTGAGCTCTTCCACCGACTCGAACTTGCGATGACCAGCATATACAGGGTTGCCCATATTCGACGGACCCATGTTTTTTTTTAAAAACTCAAAGAAAAAAATAAAAATTTGGCGGTTGGCAATCTTAATCATTTAATTTGTTCCAAGTAGATTTGTTTACATCAATTTTTGAATATGATATCTCTCAAATGGCCGCCTCTGGCGTTGATGGCGTATTGTGCCCTTTTTGCAGCATTTTCCATCGATTTCGCCAACATTTCGGCCGGAATAGCGGCTATTTCTTCACGAATGTTGTCCTTGAGCTCTTCTACGGTCCTTGGCTTGTTAACGTAAACCTTTGACTTCAAATATCCCCACAAGAAGAAGTCAGGCGGCGTCAAATCGGGCGAACGCGGTGGCCACTTTTCGACATCAAACGGCCCGGAAACAATTTCTTCAGAAAATCGATTGTTATGCGACTTGTGTGCGGTGGAGCGCCGTCTTGTTGAAACCAGAACTGCTTCATACGGTTTCGACGAATAATTGGCATCACAAAATTGGTCATCATGTCGCGATAACGCTCCTGGTTGATGGTAACAGCATGGCCATTTTCATTTTGGAAGAAAAACGGCCCAATGACCGTTTTCGCACTAACGCCGCACCAAACTGTGACTTTTTCGTCATGAAGAGGCACTTCTTGAATCTCCTGAGGATTTTCAGTGGCGTAAATACGGCAATTTTGCTTATTTACGGTCCCATTCAATGTGAAATGGAAAATGTTTAATTTTTTTAAAAGCACGTTGAGTTTTCACAATTGACTTGTTCTGTTGAATGTAAATTTCAACTATTTCAGAGCGCTCGCGTGGCGTGTATTGTTCCATGGTAAAAATCTGCTTGGACTGACGCTTCAAACGCGGTATGTCATTAAGCGATCTGACATCTCTGTCAAAAGTTATGGCGTTACCAGATGGGTCCGTCGAATATGGACAACCCTGTACACGTCGTGAGAAGTTACCCCACATGTTCTCTATAGATCTGGGGAACGTGCTGTCCACACAAACCAATTAACGCTGAGTCGTGATACATGTATGGCAGCGTTATCCTGCTGAATAATGGTGTCTGAAGTAGGTTGCTGATCCAAAAAGTTTATTAATACTTCATCCAACATGGTTATATACTTTTCCGAGTTCATACGCCCATCCACTTTACATATGGGGGTCCTTCCATAGTAACTAAAACCAGCCCATATCATTAACGAACCTCCTCCAAAGTTCCGCTTAGTAGAAAAGGATTCGGGCTTCTTCAAATCGTGCCAGTAATAATTAAAACCATCTGGACCGTCAAGGTTGAATTTTTTCTCGTCTGAAAATATTACCTTTTTCCATTGATCGGTCCATGACATGTGTTTTTCGGCAAACTCCAATCTTGCAACTTTATGCGATTCCTTTAAAGCTGGTTTAGACTTCATTTTCTTCCAAATTAGCCGATTACTTCCAGATAAAATTTGTTGTACACGACGCTTAGTAACGGGTAATTGTAAGTCAGCTCTTATTTGCGATGCAGTTGCATTTTTTTGTAAGCCAGCCCGAGTTATAGCGGATTTTACACGAGAAGAAATCTTTTGATTATTATTATTTGATCGATTTGTATTATATTTCTGCTTTAAATTGATTACATTATCCACTGCAGATGGAGATCTTTTCAATTTAATGGCAATTTGCCTATTAGACATGCCAGTATCCTTGTAAGCAAGGATTTTGGCTGTTTCTTCAGATGATAATGTTTTTCCCTTTCCCATATCAATATTGAGGGAAATTTTCAATAGGATATAATTTGTATCTGTTTAAATTAAACACGTATACATAATCAAACTATCAAATTAAGAATTTTGCACCTTCTTCTTACTTGAGGACTTGAAACACACTGCCTTTAATAGAATTTCGCTTCAAAACGTTCACAAACTCTGAATAATGGGCAAGCTTTAGCCTAAACTAACTGTTAATGCTCTCTTTAAGCTAAAAATAGAAATAGAGAGACCAATGTAAAAGGGAGAATAGGATTGAAAGATACCTTCTGGTTCCAATACATTTTAAGGTTACTAAACGGACCTGCCTTTAATTGAATTTTGCTGAGCGTATTCAATGTACTTGCTGAAAAATTAACATATTACTGTTGTAGGTAACAATCTAATTTGATCAATGTATTGAACGGAAGACAAAGGAAACAAAACGGTAGTCATGTACAAAAGAGATTATGTGGACAAAATGCAGGCACTACTTAGTGATAAACAACAAAACAGCACGAAAGGATCCTACACAATCACTAATTAGAAAGAACAACGCAATTATAAACAAATTGTACAAACAAAATTATATGGACACAAGACTAAAAAATACCTGTACTGCTCCGGAGGACATGCACTGAGGACTGCCGAAAATCCACAAACAAGAGACACCGCTGAGACCGATAGCTGCATCACAAAGCGTACCCTGCTACAAGTGGGCAAAATATTTGGGCGGCATTCTCAGGAACATTGTTTCCGAGAAGTAATATACAGAATGCAGTACAGTTAAAGGAAAAACGAGAAGGCTAAGCTAACTTCGTCTGTGCCGAAGTTTTTATACCCTTGCAAATGTTTTAATACATCAAAGTTTAAGAACGCCAGCATTAAAACAAACAATTTTTCTAAATAAAACCCACTTTTCGACCGCTAGTTCCTATGACAGCTATAAGATATAGTCATCCGATTTTGACCAAAACTTCCAAAATCTTTGTAAAAGCGCATAATATTAATAATCGCTGAAGTGAGACACGTTAAGATTAAAAACCAAAAAATTTTTCTCATAAAAAACCCACTTTTCGACCGATAGTTCCTATGACAGCTATAAGATATAGTCATCCGATTTGGACAAAAACTAATCTATGTGAAAGCGTAAGAATTAATAATTGCGAAGTGGGAGCCGTTAACATTAAAAACAAAAAGTTTTTCTCCAAAGACCCATTTCGACCGATAGTTCAGGCAGCTATAAGAGAGTAATAGTATCCGATCCGGTCGGTTCCGACATATTAGCAGTGTGCAGTAAAAAGAAGACTCTGTGCAAAGTTTCAGCTCGATAGCTTTAAAACTGAGAGACTAGTTCGCGTAGAAACAGACAGACGGACGGACAAAGCTCAATCGACTCAGCTCGTCGTCCTGATCAAGAATATATATAGTTTATAGGGTCGGAAATGAATATTTCTATGCGTTGCAAACTTCTGGGCAAATCAAAACGGACCCCAACATTCCAGATGACTAAGCTCTGATATCTTTCGACGTAGGATCGCTGTTTACGAATATACCAGTGAAATTAGAAGAACCAAAAAAGAATGAACAAATGGACAGACATAGCCGAGTACACGAAGATACCTAAGACTAAGATTTAAGATTGCAAAATTTTTAGCAGAAGAAGAAAAGAAGAAGTCAAACACCTAACAAAATGTGTGGATGATATGTATTCTAGGTACCTGCTATGTCTGAAAAATTAACATATTCCTGTGTTAGGTAACAATCTGGAATTGTCTAGCAGAATCAAAGAAAAAAGTTTCGTGTGAGGGACTCTATTAACAAAGATATGGGCATTCCCATTCACATTGAATAGAAAAAAGTCGTGTTTTATACACTTGAAAAGTGTATTATAATTTTGCCCAGAAGTTTGGAACGCATAGAAGGAATCATCTCCGACCACATAAAGTATATATATTCTTGATCAGCATGACGAGCTGAGTCGATTAAGCTTTGTCCGTCCGTCTGTCCGTCTGTCTGTTTCTACGCGAACTAGTCCCTCAGTTTTGGAGCTATCGAGCTGAAACTTTGCACAGAGTCTTCTTTTTATACGCTGTAATATGTCGGAACCGACCGGATCGGATAACTACTTCTTGTGCTGCCATACAAATGTTCGGTCGGAAAATGGATTTTAGTGAGAAAAACTGTTTTGTTCAATATAACTGCTCTCAAACACGGTCAGTAATATGTATGTTTTTAAGCTGATCTGCGAAGTTTGGTCGAAGTCGCTAACCGTTGAGACTAGCTATTTAAGTGTATCAAAACTTCGGTACAGACGAAGTTAGCTTTGCCTTTCGTTTACTGTATGATAAAGCTCTGCAAGATTTTAAGTAGTGTTAAAGTGTATACAGGAAATTCGGTTTCCAAAAATAAGACAAAATTGGAAGCTATTCGAACGTGACAAAAACAGAAGTGGTTTTCGCGAGCAGCTATATAAAGACAAAAGTTTAGCGAAACCTAACACAATAATAAGCCAAAATAGTTTTAAAATCTTATGAATGAATGTTCTTTGAAATGTATATTATTTGATTTAAAAATCTTGAGTACATTCTTTGTAAAAATATATTTATCTCTGTCGATACGTGACATGTCGAACGCGACATTTTTCCATCATCATATTTATGTGGTTTCTGCTATAATGCAGCAAAACTTACAGTTAATTGCATTGCATTGTTTCTCAAGGTTTCTTATGCATTCATGTAAAGCCCTTTATACCATTAGAAAGATTTTAGATAGCGAAAGTACATTTAATCTATAGTCACTTTTTCCAAAAAATTAAACAAATTTGTCGAAAATAGTTGCGTACATGAGCGCAAATGACAGATGATTTCATGGATGGATCTATGTTGTGTTATTTGTGTTTGTATTTTTAGTTATAAGTTCCAGCTATCACATCCCTCCAATGTTTTTTGGGGACCCGCTCTAAATCTCATTGCCTCTAGTGGTTGGAGTTGGTCTTCCTCCGCAGGGGTTGCCAACGCCATCATAGGCGTCGAGGGGACATCTGGAATTGAAGGATCTCGACATCTGTAGGTCCCGCAGAGTTGGGTATTTTTTTTTTAAATGGCAAACGTTTCGAGTTAGCATTCTTCCTCCCCCGTAAACTTTAATTATGTTTCCCTTTTTCTCTTTTTTTTCGTATTCTGTTGTGTCGAACGTTGGAGTCAGTTTGTTTGTTAGTATAACGTTTTTACTGAACCTTGTCACCAGTTATCTGTCTTTTTAGCTCGTCGTTTTGAATTGGCCAATAGCTTTCCTTTTTGTTTTTCACGGGGAATCTCTATCCTTTTCTTCGGTCTCAAAATTAGAATCATTTAAGTCCTGAATTCCTGGAAATTGGTCTCTTAATACGCGGTTTAACGTTAGTTCGGTGGGTGGTCTTATAAAGGGTGATTTTTTAAGAGCTATAGGAAAGTTTTAAAAAAAAAAAAACCATAAAATTCAGAAAAATGCATGAAATGAATCGATAGTGCGGTCCATATAATTTAATGTTTGAAGATTATTTCATGCAAATGTTGACCGTGACTGCGCCTCAAATGGTCCATCCGCTTAGTCCAATTTTGGCATACTCTTTTCAACATTTCGGCCGGTATCTCACGAATAAATGCTTCAATGTTGTCTTCCAATGCGTCAATTGAAGCGGGCTTGTCTGTATAGACATGAGCTTTAACATAGCCCCACAAAAAATAGTCTAAAGGCGTTAAATCACACGATCTAGGCGGCCAATTGACCGGTCCCGAACGTGAAATAAAATGTTCACCGAACTCGCCTCTCAATAAGTCCGTTTTTGCGCGTGCTGTGTGGCATGTGGCACCGTCTTGTTGAAACCAGATGTCATGCAAGTCAAGCTCTTGCATTTTGAAAAAAATTATATCATCTCACGGAAGCGCTCACCATTCACAGTAACGTTTCGAGTAATATGTTAATTTTTGAAGATCAATAAAGGCCGCTGATGCGAAGATGTGGTTATCTTAGAAATAACATCGTTGTACGTTAAAGTTCACATGAATAGAAACACTCTTGAACTGTTTTGAATGCTGTTGCAAAACATTATTATTTGAATGAAGTATTGTGCCGAAATAAAAATTTATGTCATCTGGAATCAGGCCTATAGCAGGTACATAGCATATATTATATAAAATTTGTCCCTTACAATAAATCGAAAAGTCGCAGTCAATCAAATGAAAAACTTTCAAAGCATCGACTGCTGATCTGATTTCCTAAAGTTAGAAATTTGTTTTCTTTTTATTTTGATTCGAGATCAGAAGTCTAAACAACAATTTGAGAAAAGCTTGTGGCTCAGTTAATCAGAATTTTACAACTTTTGCTACTATGAGAAATGCAATTTATATTCCTAATGTCAAAAGCTATTGAATCGATGAATCGTAACATGAAGGCCTACTCGATTTTCAAGTCGTCAGGTGTCGAACAGTGTGAAGGCAGCCTTACAAAATAGCTGTCGGTGGGAAAAATAGCTAAATAAGAAAGGGTGACCTAATTCTGTTTTGGTATTTTGTTGGCCACTCTAAAGCCAGTGCTGCCACCTTTAGAGCTTCGTTTTTTTCTTTTTTGCGGAAAACTTGAGACGAAGCGGTACGACACGGTAAATTTATTTGCTTTTTGGTTTTCTTTTTTATTTTTTTTGTAAATATTACAGATAAAAATGAGCAACCAATACACTTTTTACACCTCCTGCTGGCAGGGACAACATGTCCCAGCTTCCCAAATGGAGAACGGGAATCAGGTGGTGTTGGGCAATTCGCAGCCTCGCCAGATGGAGAATGTAAATTCGCAGCCGCGCCAGCACCAGCGTGCGTATCAGCCCTATCGTCGAAATAATGAGGGGGGCCAACAACGCCGTGGCGGCAGCTTCCAGCGTCGTGGAAGAGCACGTGAAGTGGACCGCCGTCCATTTCACTGCTTGCTATGTGGAAAACCAGAAATTGAATGTACTTGTTGTGCGGGAAGGCCTAGATACAGGCTGCCCGGAAGTCTCGGGTCATTATCTAGTCATCATCAGACTCAGATCAGAGATATGCTAGATAATGCCTTTGCCAAAGGAGTCGCAAAGGGGATGAGACTACAAGGAACTGATCCGGAAATGGTGGAGAATGCACAAATTGAAAATCTTGATGAGTAAATCAAATAAATGAACATTCAACACTCTTTATGGAGGAAATTTGTTGGTTTTGATGGTATTGGTTAAAGAAAGACAATTTAGATAACTAAAAGGGTCTGATCTAGTAGGCATGCTTCTTGGTTCATGCAGGCATCTCGTAGGCGCTCCCCATCTCTGTAGTCCGCATTTAATCTCCTATTAGCATGATCCACGGTATTCCGATCCTGTTCCTCTATAAACGACACATTTCTTCGACGACTAGAACGCGCTAATGCATCTTCCCTGCGTTCTTGTTGTCGAAATTCATTATACTCGCGAGCAGTAGTTAGTCGCTTGAAGTACACCACTAGAGTTTTCTACGTAGTAGGTCCGACTACGATTTCTAGCTTCCCGACGTCTAACAAAATAACAAACAATGACAAATAAACAAACAATGACAAAACTCCAAAAGCACTAAGATTATCTTCTATCTCTATCAGACTAGGTGAAATTATGAAACTGCATAGAAAACTTATAATTACGAGGTTGATTAATGACGTTTGCATTAGAATTAAAGATTATCTCACTAAAACTAGTTTTAGAATCGATCGTTTCTATGGCAGCTATATGCTATAGTCATCCGATCCGGCCGGTTCCAACAAATGTGCAGCGTATTTGTACTTAAAGGATATGTCAATATTCGCCCATTCCTGAACAATGAACTCCCTTAAATCTTTTAAGAAGTCGAACATTCCACCCCTAAAAACTTTGCCTGACAGGATGCCCCAAAGGTCCTCAATGGGATTTAAGTCCGGACTTATTGCAGGCCATTGCATTAAGGGGATATTTTTTGTTTCGAAAAACGTCTTCGTATACCGTCCAACGTGTATAGCAGCGTTATCCTGTTGAAACATCAAATCCTCGCCATGGAGCTCTTCTGCAAATGGTATAAGTTCGCTGTCCAGGACTTGATACAAAGCATATTGGTGACTTCCCAAGCCGCCCAGACCATGAGTGATCCACCACCATGGACGCGTCTGTAACAAGTCTTCCGGGGATTTCTTGGGTGGCGCCAATACTTGTGGTTTCCATCTGGGCCGTCTAAATAGAATTTTTTTTCATCACTAAGGATGACGCTTTTGAACTCGCTGTCCCAAAATTTATATTTTTCGTAAAATGCCAGTCCGGCTATTTTATGTCGATTCAATAGCTTTGGTTTATGCACCTTGGACACATAGTTGAGGTGCAACTCCTTACGTAAAATTTGTTGTACCCGCTGCCTAGTTATTGGCAACTTTAGTTCTGCCCTGATTTGCGCACAGCTCATTACTTTGGCGGTTGCCAAAGCACGAATATGCCGTTTAGTGCGCTGATCAATCTTGGGAATCGCCCCTTTTCGGTTGTTCTGAGCATATATTTGCGGAAATTTTAAGTTTGAGATGGTATTTCGGTGCCTTTTTAATGCTTTAGCAATTACACCCACTTTTTCGCCACAATCAGACATAGTTCTGATTTGTATTTTCTCTTCTTTAACTCCGTTCCGCGGGGCATTTTATATGAATATTAATTTTATGGTCGCCAAACACAATGATACGACTTGTAATAAGTTGTAAAAATCTAATTAACATTTAAAAAACTTGTTTGTTGGCGTTTCTCACCCTTTACATCTGAGTTATATTGCTATTATACCTATTTGCTTTCCGATCCGTGATTGTGCTTTGGGCTCTGAGACAACTACTTTTCCCAATTGCTCATTAAAATTTCTCTAAATAGCATGATTACAGATTAAATGCAATTTAAACTATATGGTTCCATAAACGTAAGCAATTTGATCCAAAAATGCCGAAAAGTATCCTAGGTTGCCTATTCTGATTCATTTTCCCTCAATATTTGAGCAATATAAAAAAACACATAATTATTATTAATTTTACACTTTTTGTAAGTAAAATAATTATATATATAAAAACCACCAAAAATAAATATTATATTGTAATTTTTTGTTCGACGTTTTGTTCGCAGAGGATTGAAATGTTTCTATCTTGCAGTTTGGTCAGTAACATGTTCGTCAATGGATGCGAACAAAAAAATACCCGAACATCATTTGTCAAAAAATATTTGTAGCGCGTTAACACGTCCCAAAATGTGTAAAGAATTTATCCTTGATTTTATTAAATGCCTGCAAATGAGCCATCATTGTGGCAAAATAAAAAGTGAGGAGTATAAAAATAAATATTTACGAAATAAATCGTGGGAGAGAGCTACTTGAAAAGTACAAAGAATTTGATAAAAACGCTAATATGGAAATGGTGAAAAAAAAAGTAGAATTCGTGACGCGCTTCATACAGACGGGGGTAAACAAAATAAAAAGAAGCGAAAAGTCAGGGGCCGGCGCTGATGACATATATAAACCAAGCATATGGTATTTTGAGGCTATGAATTTTCTGCTGACCAGGAATCCTTTGTTGATGGCTTCAATACTTTCGACGACGGTTCGATGATAAAACAGAAACAGTAAGTACAGTGTTTATAACAAAAATCATTAATTTATTTCAGTGCAAAATACATATCAAAGTAAATACATTTTTATTTTAAAATCGATCATTTTGCCAAGAGACTGCTTCAATCAACGGAAATATTCGCTAAACTTGTTGCAATTTCTTTGGGTAAGGAATTTCCTCTCAATGGCAAATCATCCAGACTCAGCTCAGATTGCGCAACTCCAGCAGCTATATTGTACAGACAGACACATCCAGGAAATAAACTGCGGACTTTTTTTGACAAAAAAATTGTGCAAATAGCAACAACATAGTACTATTATGGAAGCCTTTTCCGGCTGCAAAATATAGTAGTCAGAAGGACCCTAAATCTGTTGGCTAAAATGCCAAAAGCATTTTCTACCACGCGCCGAGCTCTTGAAAGGCGATAATTAAATATTAGTTCTTCTTCCGTCAACTTCTGGCGACTGTAGGGCTTCATTAAATTCGATGAAAGGGAAAGGCGTCATCCCTACCAGCACATATGGGAGTTCATAGGAAGTCATTCCAATTTTTTGAGGTTTTGGTATATGTAAGGATTGCTCATCGTAGCGCCTTTTATATTCAGATTGTGCAAATACGCCAGAGTCAGATGCCCTTCCGTTAGCTCCGACTTCCACACATAAAATTCATAATTTGCGTTCACTATCGCCAACAAAACTGTACTGAAAGTCTTCTTATAATTGTAATAAAATGATCCTCGATGTATTGGGCTTCTTGATGTGCACGTGTTTTCCGTCAATTGCGCCTATACAGTTGACGAAGGGCCGTGTGGTGTTCAAACTCGAATGCAATGTCTTTCCATTCCTCCTCATGTGAGGGCATCTAAAATAATAAATATCTCATTAACAAATATGTTTTATTTTCAGCCAAAGACTACAAAGCGTAAATATGATGAGAGCCACGAGTTCCTGCAAATAGCAGTTCAGCATTTGAAAAATTCTAATAATAAAAAGCCACGAGACGATGCAGATGTTTTCGCTGAAGGATGGGCGTGATCTTCAGACAATTATAGAGGGGGGAACAAATTTTCGCCAAAAGAGGAATAGACGTCCTTCTTATGCAAGGCCAACTTGGGATGCTAAGCTACAGTAGTGTGCCGGTATACCAGTCACATGTGCAGACAAATCCCCTTCAAAGGAGTCTACCGGACCAGCACACCATTATGAGCGACTCAAACACTAGTTCTTGATTGTTTCCTACTCTTCGGTAGATAAAAATGCACCATTAATTTCGATGGAACATATGAACGTTGCACTAACTTGGTTTGCAGATCTATTTAGAATTCTCAGTATTCTTAACTTATTGAAGCTCATATCACATTATATTCACGCCAAAAAAATTGTAAAATAAATTTGTATTTACCTTAATAAATGGCTTGAGCACGTGAATTATGGATCGACATGTTTCGAATATTATGCGACCAAGACTCTTGGAGAATGCCAGTTAAAAATTTCAAAGTCTTCATAGCTTTGTCCAGTGGCTAAAAGCGCAGGGTGTGGAAAGTCTTTCATTTGGAACTGAGGTACTAATATAGTAAGTAATAAATATTTTAAATTTTCAAAAATATTTGAAAATTAAGGTCCACCCTTATAATTTTAAAGATATTTTCCGTGTTGGCAAGTGCGGTCACACTGTTGATTGTTCTGCGGCTTTTAGTTTTTCGTTTTTTTGTTAAACAAAATGAATAATTGGAAATATGGACCAAATCAAGGTGGCAACCAAGGAGGCGGTCCCCCCGTGGGCGGTGGACCCAATATGATGGGTGGCTTTATGCAAGGTGGCGGTGGAGGTGGCATGCAGCACGGCAACATGCAGCAAATGCACATGTCACCGCAGCATCAGCAACAGCAGCAACAACAACAACAAATGAACATGATGGGTGCACCGGGTGGCATGCAAATGAATCCCAATGCAGGTGGACCGCCTGGCCTAATGCTGGGCATGTCGCCACAGCATCAAATGCAACAGCAGCAGCAGCAGCAAATGATGCAGGGCGTGGGTGTGCCCATGTCCATGCCACAGCAACAGTCTGCAGTAATGCAGCAACAATTGATGGGTGGCCAACAGCCAGGTGTGGGTATGGGTTTGGTAGGTCCTCCACAGCAGCAGCAACAGCCACCACAGCAACAACAACAACCACAGCAGCCCTCCCTACCACAGCAACCAGGCGCAGGCGGTGCTCCTGGCGGCGGCAACAATATGGTGGCCATTTCTCAACAAAATCCCCACAAGGAAATCAATATAGTGCAACTATCCCGCCTGGGTCAGGAGACAGTGCAGGACATAGCCTCTCGCTTTCAGGAGGTGTTCTCCACGCTCAAAAATATTCAACCCACCTCGCATAGGGACAACAGCACCGAGCGCAAGGTGCAGGAATATTATCGCACCATACGCCTGCTCTTCAAAAGGGTTCGCATCATCTACGAGAAGTGCAACGATGCGGGCATGGACTACATGAATGCCGAGAGTTTGATACCCTACCGAGATGAGCCAGATTTGCGCATTGAACCGGCTCAGTGCGATGAATATCGCAAGGTTTTGCAAGAGAATCAGGAACTGATTGAAACGGTCAAGCTAAAGAATCGTCAATTGCGTGAGATTATAGATAGGACACGTATTATTATATGGGAAATTAATACCATGTTGGCCATGCGCCGATCTTAGTTTACAAAATTAAACAAAATAAATTAAAAATAAAAATAAAACTTTGAAAGAAATTTACATTTTGCAGGCACTGTCTACTTTTCAGCTTTACCAACACTGTTACGCTTTCAGAGAAGAAGAAGTTTTGTTGTGGGCGATTTCTTTGAGTTTGTAAAGCAAATAATTAACTAAAATACCCTCTTAATAGCCCACAAAGTAATTTAAATTAGCTTTAATCATGGCTAAAATGGCATTTCAACATCAGGCTGGCACGGCCATGGAGTGTTTAAGTGTAAGTCAAAGTATCACACAGGCAGCGTCTAATTTTCTATGTGTGTGTGTGTGTGTGTGTGAGTGAAATTGGGTCGGATTTTGATGAATTGTTTTATTATCACATAAACTGCAACAGATGGGAAACCGATATGTCAATACTCTATGCTTTTCTCAATAATGAGCAGTGCAATGAAAATTTAATGAACATTGGAGACTGCAACGCCAGAACAGGTAGCACACCGCTTTGTGGCTTCAACTCTCTGCTTATAAAGGGTGATTTTTTAAGAGCTATAGGAAAAACACATAAAATTCAGAAAAATGCATGAAATCTTTATTTGAATCGTTAGTACGGTCCATATAATTTAATGTTTAAAGATTATTTGATGCAAATGTTGACCGTGACTGCGCCTCAAATGGTCCATCCGCTTAGTCCAATTTTGGCATACTCTTTCCAACATTTCGGCCGGTATCTCATGAATAAATGCTTCAATGTTGTCTTCCAATGCGTCAATTGAAGCGGGCTTGTCTGTTTAGACATGAGCTTTAACATGGCCCCACAAAAAATAGTCTAAAGGCGTTAAATCGCACGATCTAGGCGGTACCGAACGTGAAATAAAATGCTCACCGAACTCGCCTGTCAATAAGTCCATTGTTGCGCGTGCTGTGTGGCATGTGGCAAACATCTCATCTCACGGTAGCGCTCACCATTCACAGTTACGTTACGATTCGCATCATCTTTGAAGAAGTACGGTCCAATGATGCCACCAGCCCATAAACCGCACCAAACTGTGACTTTTTCTGGATGCATTGGTAGCTCTTGCAATGCTTCTGGCTGATATTCACTCCAAAATCGACAATTCTGCTTATTTACGTACCAATTGAGCCAAAAATGAGCTTTTTTTTCGGTAAAATAGAGAATCTTCGGCCAACTTTCCAAGAGCCCATTCACCAAAAATTCTACGTTGCGGTAGGTCGTTCGGCTTCAATTCTTGCACCAGCTGTATTTTGAAAGGCTTCACACAGAGGCCCAATTGCTGCGAACGGCGACGAATCGATAATTGATGGTCATCATTAACACTGGCCGATACAGCTGCGATATTTTCTTCAGTTCGCACTCTACGTAAGCGTGTTGGTGGTTTAATGTCCAACAATGTAAATTTGGTGCGAAATTTAGTCACAATAGCCCGAATAGCCGCTTCAGTGGGTCGATTAAACTGACCATAAAATGGAAGAAGCGCGCGATGAACTTTCTTAACAGAGCACGCATTTTGATAATAAAATTCAATAATTTGCAAGCGTTGTTCGTTTGTAAGACGATTCATGGTTAAATTATAGACCAAACTGAAGATGTTTGACAGTGAAACAAAACACGAAACGTGCGTGAGCTGTTTAAACCAGTGTTGCCAAAAAGATAATAGCTAAAAAATCACCCTTCACATGGCTTTCATAAAGATTTCAAATTGGATAGTTTGATTTATTCTGACCACTTACCACTGGTAATAAGTCTTACTTTTCGGCTGAAGAAAATGTCAATGTGGATCAACTTAACCTGCTACCAACACTTAGATGGTCCAAAAAATATGCAAGCAACTATAGACGAAACCTAGACCAGAACCTGGAATGTAGCAACACGGTAGCCAACGATCTAAACAGTTTAATGGACTGCATTAAAAACTCGGCGATTCAACCAAAGAACCCAGACAGCAAAAAGTTTAAGCAAGAGTGGTTTGAGGCGGCAAGAGATCTCTCATTCCACTGGCTAAGGTTATCAAGATACGAAGGTACTCCTGAATCCTTAAGATGTTACCATTAGGCAAACAAGGTAGGTAGGTAGGTATATCCGGCTGGCCCCATGTGGGGGCCACACATAGACCTTATGGTCCTTAGTGAGGCCGGGTGCTTTTTAGGGTACCATTTCCTTTTAGAAATCCTGGAGGATCTTTGACGTTTTGGCAAATGCCAATAGTTGTTTGGGGGAACTCTTGGCCGCCTCTTCCAGAGAGGTGAAACTTGGGAAGTGCAGATGTTTTAGTCTTGTCGTGGCGATTGCTGGGCAGCTGCAGATGAGGTGTTCTAGAGTTTCTGCTACTCCGGGTTCCTTACATTTCCTGCAGGTGTCTGCTGTCGTGATGCCTAGCTTTGACCAGTTAATATGCCTATAAGCAGTCTGCAGTCTCTTCTGTGGAGCTGCAGCGTATAGTGCGTTAGTTTTTGTCTCTTTCTTGCACATGATTTTAGAGATTCTGCACCGGTCGTGTTCTTCCATTGTCCTTGTTCTTCTCGCTATCTCTTCCATCTTGGAGTATAGCGTCTGAGGAGAAGGTAGTTTAGGTTGCTTTTGCAAGAGTGTCCGCCGTCGGGCAGTCGGAGGTGCTTCTCAGAGTGACTCTATTGCTTGTCCGCTTGGCTGTCAACGTATTTGTTGATTTGATCGTTTGGTGCGTGTAATTCTGCCAATTCAACTGCTTTCCTTATAGCGAAGACTTCCCGCCTGTGAATATAGTGCAGTGGTTTGGCAGTTTGTAGGAGAGTCTCAATTCCGGTTGCTTGCAGTACACGGCGGCTGCGACTCCTGAGGCCATCTTTGAGCCGTCCGTGAAAAGGTGCGTAGCTTCCTGAGTTAGCCCTGTACGTCAGTCTTCTGGTCCCAGTAATGCTGATGCGCCTGTAAAGTTGGTTTTTGGGATCATGTAGTCCGTGCTACTGTTGATCTCTCTGCCTACTGTGCTGTGTCCATAGCTTTGTAGAGCCATGGTGCCTGCCGCACAAAGACGTTGGGCAGTCCTGTGCGCCGTGAGGCGTGCTTGGATGTCCAAGGGGTTGACACCTAGGATGTGTTCCAGTGCTTTTGTTGGAGTAGACCGCAGCGCCCCCGTTATGCAGACCAGTGCCTGCCGCTAAGCCTTTTCCATCAGCTTTAGATATGTGGACTTCTCTGTGGCTTGCCACCATACCAATATACCGTGTAGTAGTATCGGTCGTATAACTGATGTGAAGAGCCAGTGCGTTAGTCTTGGTGATAGGCCCCAAGTGCTGCTTAGCATCTTCTGGGATGCATATAGCGCATTGGTTGCCTTTTCACCCTTTCCTCCACATTGAGTCTCCAGGATAGTTTACTGTCGATTACTACTCCAAGGTATTTTACGTTGTTTTTTGGCGTTAGCTGTGTTCCATTTATCGTGGGTGGAGTCCATTGCGGTACCTTGTATCTCTTGGTGAAGAGAATGAGGTCCGTCTTCTTCGCATTGATGCTAAGTCCGGCTTCTGTGGCCCACTTTAGTATCTCTCTGACAGTCGATGGACATTTTCCCATGATAATTATGCTTATGTCGTCGGAATATGCGGATAACTTGGGTGCTTTCTTGGGAAATTTTTGAAGTAGTTCGTTGACCACAAGGTTCCATAAAAGAGGGGACAGGACTCCGCCCTGGGGCGTTCAGCCGTGTGCCTCTCTTGTCATGGTTGTGGTACCCCACTCGGCTTGTACTCTTCTGCAACTCAGCTATTACCTGCTGCTATCCAGGAGTCCAATGCCGTGTGTATTGCTAGGGCTCTTAGGCAAACAAGGACTATAAATGCTATCTTGACCGCAGCCGCTATTTTACAAGCCTGTCCAAATCCCTTGAAATAAAAGACAGCAAGTCATATTGGGCAGCCATCAGAAAACTAAATGGAAGCAGATTTGTTAAAGGAGGAGAAGTCACTGCGCTGAGAACCTAATTTCACAATTTTCTAAATGCTAACTCATTTGGGAAACCACTTCACTTTGCCCTCCATATATAGAAAATATGAGAAAATTGAGATGAGTTCAATTTTATATTTTTGCTATATTGTTTAAAATGTTTAAAGAGGGTAACCCACAGCTTGCGTTAAGTTTTAGGGGAATCTCCTTCCAAAATGCAATAGCAAAGGTTTTCTCGGCGATCCTGCTGGAAAGACTAAACTCTTGGATAACCAAGGTGATCTTCGTCAGAGCTCAGGCCGGGTTCCCGGAAGAGCTATTCATACTAAAAAAGTCTTTCGCTCTTGACAACTGAAATCAGGAACCTGTTGTAAGAAAGCATCTCCGCGGACGAATTTTTGTGTGTTACTTATAGTTTAGTAGACTTTCTATTGAAATATATTACCCCCGCTCTCGCTCTCTTTGACACAAATGGAAGGAGTTGTGAGAGAGCAGTGATTTTTAGATACCTTGGGCTATTCTACCATTGACAACGTCTATTGTCTATCGAGCATCGCAGAGAGATACATTTCAAGTGGCAGAAAGCTGTACGCGTTCTTTGTAGATTTCAGAGCTGCATTCGACTCCATAGACAGAAGATCCCTTTTATTGAAGTTGTACAACCTCGGCATGTCTTTAAAAATTCATCAAAATCTTGGAGAGCCTCTATAAAAACAACCAACAAGCAGTATGGGATGGCACGGGAGTAAAACAGGGCTGTTTGTTTAGTTCTCTTCTCATCGCCTTATACCTAAACGATCTCACTGATTGTCTACCAGAAGGAATTTCATTAGACGGGTATGCTATGCAGGCCTTGTTGTATGCTGATGATATAGTTTTATTATCAGATTCACCCAGAAGTATGCAAAAAACTATTGATAAGCTACAAAATTAATGTATGCTCTGGAAACACACAATAAGTATGGAGAAGTCGCAGATTCTCGTGTTTAAAAAACACTGGAGAGGGCTTGCAAGAGATGAAAAGTGCGCTAAAAGTTATTTAAAGCTACTAATATCTAGGAGTTTATTCCAACCACAACGCGCGATTCAACCTGCATCTGAAAAAAGAAACTAGCAGACTCCACAGGAGGCATCATTTGTACTTGGAGGACGTTGCTTGGCCAGAAGAACGTGCCTACTAGCACAAAATACAAGATCTTTACTGCAGCGTGTGAGGGTTTTACCACTTCGACGAAATAGTATGTCTTTTAAGGTTAATAGAAGGTTATTATATGCCAAATAGAATGATATATCTGGACACTGGACTTTCGCCTCTTCATGTATACACAGCAGGCATACATTTGAAGTACATGCAAAAGGTAATGCGTAGGCCCGATCACCGATTTCCAAAGATTGTGTCTTCGTATGGGGAAAACCTGGCGGAAAAGCTATCCGTACCTTTACGTTTGGACGACACCATGGAATGGGAACGTTGGTCAGACCGAATTCTATCTAGGATGAGTGACAGCTACAGGGACGAATTTATAAGGGAGGCGCAGTGCAGCTCCGTTCGCCTGCTAGGAAGGGAACTAAATTCCGAGCATCACCATCGACCAAATTAGAATCATTTTTATGGCGCGTGCTGAGATCCTGGCACTGAATTTCATACCACATATACGGACTAGAAATTGCTCGCTTTGTAATATGAGGGTGCGTGAGGACATTATATACTTTCTTGTTTCTTGGGGGAAACCCAAGAAACCACCGACCAGCTTGACAGCCGTGTGTAGTACTGAGGATGGTAGGAGGATCAGGCTGACGGTTTATACACCAAGCCTTAGTATAACTCTAAATGTGTCTTTTAATTTCGGCACAAATTTATGTTACAATGAAAATCTGTGAAAATTTCATATTAATAAAGACTACTACTACTATTATCACTCTAGATACCCATTACTTTGCATAAGGAAAAGGATTACGATCAGGAGGGACGTGAAATTCTCAAATGTGGTTTTAAAATAGGCGGTGGAATTGACCAAGACTACAAGAAGAGTCCACAGGGCTATACAGACTATGTAAGTACAAAGATTATTAGAATAGTTAACCAAAAACTTTGATTAATCCTTTTCATTAAAGGGCATCTATGTCACAGAGGTACACGAAGGTAGTCCAGCTGCTCGTGCCGGTTTGCGCATACATGATAAAATCCTTCAATGTAATGGCTATGACTTCACAATGGTTACCCATAAAAAGGCTGTTAGCTACATACGAAAAAATCCCATACTAAATATGTTGGTGGCACGCAAAGGTGTCACTTCCACATAAATTAAGCCCTAATGGGGAGGAATG
>JAEIFU010003370.1:0-2500 GCA_018904235.1 Lordiphosa stackelbergi | reverse complement strand
AAAACTTGGAATTTCACCTCAACTCAAATAAATGGTGTCTGAACAAAGTCGATTTTTTGCAAGGGGGCAAAAAGATTAATATCTTAGTATTGAATTGAAGAATAATATGGCGTTTAAAAGTTCCGTCAATCAGCATACTTTTATTCCACGGAGGCGCGTGGGGGGGCCGGCCCCCCCCGGGCGGCAAATTTTAAGGGCGGCAATTTCTGGTGGCGCCGAGTTTCAGGGCGGCAACATAATTTAAAAATATATATTAATTATTCTCTTTAATTAATACGCAAGTGAGTATTAAGTTATTTGGAATCTGCTGTTATTTCAACATAGAGAACGTTGCAAGATTCTGCACTTCAAAGATCTAATAAAATAATTAATTTTCAGTGCATTTTGAAAGCTTTCGAGTGCATTTAAAGGATTAAGATAATTATGGTCTACAAATGGACGGAGTCAAATATACTGCAGTTTTTAGACCTTGTGTTTGACTTAATCAAAGATGTTGGGATACCATATATTTCACTATTTCATTCTGCTTCTTCCTATTAAGCCCTTCAATATATTGATTATGTTATCAAAAAGGGCGTATACAGAATAACTGATTTGTAGTATGCTTTGAAAATTTCTTATGAAACAAATGTTGTGTTAACTGATCAATAATTTAAAAAATAACCACATTTTCCATATTAAAAAACAAAATTTCTACCTTTGGCAAAATTAAGTGTTTCCATATACTTTCAATCAATACGATAAGTTCTTTCATCCTTTGTTGCTGGCTGATTTATGGTGCATAATTATATAAGACCAATTTTCGGCTTCCAAATAATATTTTCACGTTAATTCGTCATAGTTCGCGATTCATCGTTTTCGCGATATTTTCCAAATTTTGCGGTTTACAATACCATAGTGGACTACTTTCGATTTCTTGAGTCCTTAATGGCCTTAATGAGCAGGACCGTCTCATGTTCTCTTTCTAAACTTAACATCTTTGCACTGAAATCAGACGGATTGACTACAGATTAGGTTGTGTTATATTAAAAAAAAAAGTAGTCAAACTCGTCCAATAATATCTAAGCCACCAGTTAAATCCTCTGCAGGCAGACTACAATGAAAGCTAATATTCAAATACATTTGATATCAAACCAAAAAACTATGCTCGACCTGGAAATAATTTTTGTTTCGGTCCATCGAGTCAATTTTTATTTAATTTGTAATTTTAAGGAAACTTCAAGCCTTTTTGGAAGGGTATCATTAATCTTACCATATAGTTCACACCGGCCGCAGCCCGAAAAATCTGTCCAAGTCGAAGCTGCGAGTTTCAGTTTTCATAAAGGAAGACGTAGGCTGAGCGGTTACTCAAAAGCTCTGCCTTCATTGGTATATCCATATAATTCGTATAAGGCTATCATTCCTAAGTTCTTTTGGCGATACTTTTTAACCATATTTCCTAGGTCGTATGAACTGTCATCTGTTTTATAAGCTGAACAAATGCTGCATGTTTTCGCAACTTCGAAAATGCTGCGTCCAAGGTGTACAGGCTATTAAGCGCAACTCTTAACAAAGCTAAACAAACAACTGCTTACAACATTTTTTTTAATTATTGTCAACTGTAAATAAATTATTCTAATTTCTTTAGTTAAAAGGTAATTTTCGAAAATTTGTTTGCTTGGGTAGGCTTTCGTCACTAGATTATCAACTTGTTTTCTTTAATCACTTTGAGATTGCACTTGCTATTGCGTACATTAGCTAAATACATTTAGTATAGTAATCGCCCTGAACTTGACCTTCATTCGGCCCTCATGGCGCTTAGCTAATTGCGCTGTGACGCAGCTCTGATGATTCATTAGGGTTCTCTCTCTCTTGGGGAAATACACAATTTTGCTTGATGAAGCTTAAAGCTTTCATATTTTTTAATATTACAAAGTACTTTGGGTTTACGTACACATAAACATACATACATAATAGAATTTGCATTTAATAATTTTGGGGTAGGGCGAAAAGAAAAATGTACACAAATAGTTAACTAACATTGCCAGTTGTGGCAATTGGAATTGGCCAATCAGTGAGCGAGGCAAGACACAACAACTAAAGAACAGGATTTAGAAGTGTTTTTGGGAACTATAACTTATTGGCATAGCCATTGGGATTCTGGCTCTGCCAGCGCCACGTGTCCTCACACATTTTATCCACACCGCGTGTGGCCTTCCAGCCAAGTTTCTGTTCAGCCAAATGGGCATCTGCATAGCAGGTGGCCACATCTCCCGAACGACGCTCGACCAGCTCATAGTTGACCTTCTTCCCAGAGGCCTTTTCAAAGGCATGCACCATCTCCAGCACAGACAAGCCAACTCCGGTGCCCAGATTGTAGGCAAAGAAACCAGTTTCAGCAATATTACGCAGCTTGTCCAAAGCCTTGACATGTCCCTCGGCCAGATCCACTATATGAATGTAATCACGCACGCCGGTGCCATCCTTGGTGGGGAAATCGCTGCCATAAATATTTAGACAA
>JAEIFU010003369.1:0-29476 GCA_018904235.1 Lordiphosa stackelbergi | reverse complement strand
CCTGGTGCAGCGTTTATACATCAAATATCCAAGCCAGACGCTGAGCGGCAACAATGCCAGACCCAGAGGCATCAGAAAGAGCAAGTAAAACTCAAGAGGATCGCTGCTAGTACCACCAACACCTTCGTCCCTATTATCGTAGTCATTCCAGTACTCCAGCTCCTCGGTGGACAAAACATTCAGATAGGCCTCTCGAATCTTGTATCCATGATAGCTTATAGCCACACAGGCATAGTAACCTGCATCCCTCAAACGCACTGCGTTTAGTATAAGCTTACTTAGATAGATTTGTGGACTAATGAGTTTCTCTGAAGCCGTGGAGAGCAGCTCATAGGTGCGTCCATTGTAGCGGACAATGTGGGTACTAAAATTGGTTGCACCAAAAGTGGCCTGCGACTTTGCTTCTGCTGGCGTAGTACGCACAGATCGACGAAACCATTTAATGGTGGGATGCTCTTCGCTATGCACACGACACTGGAACACCACTCGGCTGTCCTGGGTAGCAGTCTTGTTGCTGGGATATGCGTCCAAGAATTCTGGAGCGGCCAAAGAGCTGTCTACGAATAAGAGGTTCAATTAGCTAAAGTTCTGAATGGTCCACTTGGGTTACTTACTCTTCACATCCAACTGATAAGTGCGCACCAGTTGCACATCCACCGACTGTGCCGCATCCCAGATGTGTGGATTAATGCTGCACTTGTACAGACCCGAATAACGTTCAGTCACATTTCGCAGCCAGAGTTCAGGTCGACACAGACTGGACTCGCAGGGCAGTGCTGTCCAGTCTTCGGCGGATTCGAACTGGTAGCAATTGTTGTCGTTGCATTGCTAAAGAGAAGTTTAATTTAGCAGATATATTTGAATGAGGGAAGGAATGCATTACCTTGAAGTACCAGTGTATCTTAATGTCAGACAATTTACGCTCATCCACCAGACCCTTGAGATTGCACTGCAATTTGACATCGTAGCCGGAACGCTGTTGTATCAGTTCCGTGTTCTCTGCAAGCAAAGAGAACTGTTAATTACAACGAGAATATGGCCAGAAATAACACAAGACGTGATGGAACTCATGAATATGTGTATATGTATGAAACTTTCTATCTTATCAAATGGCGTTTTTCCAAATTTTTGATAAACAAGTAAACTAGAAACGATTGCCGAAATAGAAAATGTAGCAAAATATAAGCAAACGAAATTAAATTTGGAACTGTCGGATTAAAGTTACATTCCACTTTATTAATACGACGACCATTGAATACACTTCTGCATTGACAGGTGCCGCTATTGCAGAGCTTTCAAGAGATCAATATGAATATTATATTGACAAATAAATATTATTTGAATTCCGAAACGTTAAGCGTTTTACTGATGACTTTAACTTTGGCTGATGGTCTCAGGGCGTGCATAGCTGAGAGTGGCGTGTATGCGTTGGGAGGGTGGCTGAGGAAGCCTCGTGTTGAGGGCTTTACATTGCCTCAGGATGAGGGCTCTGTTGAGCATTTGTAGACGTTGAGCAATTTTTGTTTGGTCAGATGATGACAGACCAGGTAAAACTGAGAGGAGGTAAGCAGCGTAAAGATACATACAAGCTCAGGACGTACAACGCGTTCCACAGCAGCGTTCACTCCAGCGGTGAGCTACAGGGTGCAATTGGGCAATATTGCCTTGGCGTCGAACATCTAGGAGTCCATTGAAATCTCAAAGATTTAAGTTTCAGCTACTATCGATAAAAACTGAGCATTCACAGCAAATTGATCACGGAAAGAAAAAGTGAGAAGTTCAGACATATTTTGAAATTTTACATCAGAAAAGAAAAGATGTATAACATAGATGGACATTCCAATTTTGTAGGACGTTCGCTGTGAAAGCCCAAAATTTATATTACGCTTTTTAGATCGAGCATCAGACTATGAAAAAAATCACTTCTGATCTCTTGATTCAGTTTCTTCCGAACTAGAGTTTCGGTTCTTAAGAGAATCAAATTTTGATTCACTTGAGAACGGAAAGTCTAGTATGAAATTATATGTTCGTTCAGAAAAAAATGATCTCGAACCAGTTCAAATGTTTAAAGCGAACTTTGTTTCGCACATTCATATTCAGCACAATTTTTAGAAACCAAACAACGCACAGTGGGCGAAATGACCAATTTAGAGAGACGAAATTAATATCTTCCAAAGTAAATGAGATAATCGCAATCTGTTTTTTTTTATTAAATTGTAGGAAATATTGAAAAGTGTGCGAAATCTCTGCATATTATTTCGTCGATATCAAGTGCGAGTTAATGCGCTCATCTCCTAGTTGCCTTTGTTTTTCAAATTTAACGGCGGGACAATTTAAACTAAACAACAGCGAATAGTTATGGTAGCTTTTAATGATGCAATATTTGCTACAATAGCTTTAAGTGATTTGTAAGAAACGTTAGTGAAGGCTTCTAGGTGTTCAGGCTGATGTGGAGCCAGATGTAATACGTAAATAAATCGCAAATAAATAAATCGTTTGTAGGTTCATCGTGACCTTTAATTGTAATTTTTCAATAATTTGCTCAACAGGCAATTGGTGCTACTTGGACCCGACTAGAAAGGGCAGAATCGACTGTTTTGGACATGGCATCTCGATGTTATGTATTTATAATGCAACGGCATAGATTAGAAGATGTTGAAACGACTTGCGGCGAAGTCCCCAGTCTGACCATTGAAAAGTTCTGCGGCTCATCCGTTCGACATACGAAATCGCCGTCGTCCACAATTGAATCCTCTTGTGCTGGGCCAAGATCCTCATCATCAGCCCTCTCGAATGGGGAGCTAATGTTCTTGAAAAGAGAATCAGCACTTATTTGTCATGCATATGAGCATACGCACACATTCTTTGTGCCGACAAGTTGGTCAAAAACGACATGAGTGGAGCTAACTGCCACTTCACATCGCTGCCTCCTTGAGTTGCGATGGATACTACCACCACCACCGCTTTCACTCTTACACACACTTTCACTAAGGACGCCGCCAGCGAACGGTGGTGCTATCCTTTAACGAAGCCCAAGTGTTGCAATGATCTCCTAGCAAAAACAATCAATTGTGAATAGCATAATTAAAACTCAATAAATATCTGTACTTTCCCAGATAATTTTTGTCAACCCGCTATCAAAATGCTTTTCATGGATGAGCTTAGCCATCTTCTCCTCCGATGAAAGTTTGTTCAGCCTATTTAAAATGTTTTTGTATAGTTGTCCTGATCATTTTAAAATAACGCGCCAAAACACTTGTACATATGTACAAATATGGTGCCACCGCCATGAGTACGAAAAATATGTTTTACATATACTTCACACCTACGAAATCACACTCATCGCGTCGGGTGACTGTGACACATTGACGTCGGTTGGCAACGCTCGTTAAGGGATGAGACAAATTGCGCGCACCTACCTATACAAATTATGAAAAAAGAAACCTGCGAAATCCGGGCGAAATCATTTTTTTTTATTCGCGGGCATTTCGCGGGTATGGATCTCCATATCGAGCTAAAAAAAAACGGTTGAATTTTGAGCCAAACCTCTACGCCAAAAAAATATGAGAATAAAAGAAGAAAATCAAAAGGTTATTGAATTTCAAACAATAGCGTAAAAAACATTGCTTTAAAAAGTAAAAAGATAATTAAAACGAAAAGCAAGCCAAAACTACAAACTATATTTTTTGTTGGTGAACCACCGAAATTTCTCTTTAAGGGGTATACTCCATTTTTTTTTCGATTTTTTTTTGTTGCATTTTTTTATAGCTTGGTAGTTAAGAATATCGCCCCAAAAGGATCTTTTGGAAAATATTTAGAAAATATAGCCTTTTAGTCGAACAATGTCTTTGCTAAGGCAAGAAATTTTTGACTTAATAAATTTCGAGTAAATAAAGCTGTGAAATATCGGCTGGTTCTTTGATTTGTATGGATACATGTTGTCGCCTCAGATCGATATCGATTATTAATCGACTTTTAATCGATAATTATCGAAGGCTATGCCACACAATGCTCAGATTGACTAATCCGCTCAGAAAGTAGAGCTGTGGCCGTATCTAAAGAAGGCAGAATGGCACGCTGAACAGAGGGAGCTGCTCCTGAAAACAGTTTTTTTGAAGATGAGGAAGGTCCGCTGTATGCAGCTGGCATCGCCGACTAATATCTGTAAGTATATAATATCTGTAATATTTTGGTTACTTTCTAAGCAACTTTTTCGGACTGCCAAGCCACTTTTCTCCAGTTCTACTAAACCGATTTTTATGAAATAATATGTAATCGACGCAGAATTGTCACCATTCTAGAACTGCGTATTTTCATTTTTGATTTTTTTGTCATTTCCCCAAAAAAAGAACTTCAAACTTTAAACGCGTTTATCTCGAAACCACGTTTTTCGAACTGGCGGCCATGATATCTCCAGTTACACTGAACCGATTTTGAAGATTAAAACTGAAATCGACGAGGAATTTTCACCATTCTGGTCTGACCCTCAATCATAATTTTAAAAAAATTTTACTATTTTTTTTTTTTAAACTACAAAAAAAAAAAAAGCCCAAAAATGGATTTTTCATTTTTTAATGGCCGCCATTTTGTCAAAAAAAAAAATCACAAAATTTTTTTCGAGGTTCAGACCAGAATTACATCTATTCTGATTATAACCCCGTTTTCACTTTTCATTTCAGACATCCTGGAGACGTGGAATCATGGCCGCCAGCACTATAACTTTTTTTTTGGACACCCACTTTGACGGCCGATAACTTTTGAAACAGCCCTCGCATCGAAGCAGTAAAAATATGTTTGTTGACTTTAATCTGTTTGTAACATAATAAAATAAACAGAATTGAAAAAAACTCTTTGCGTTTTCAAATAAGAATCCTTTTTAGAAAGAGCGTAGATAAAGTCGGCTCTACGACATGGAGAATACCCGTTACTCATGAAAAAAAATAAAAACGATTTATTCTGACGATTCATTTTGCAATTATAATATGGTACGATTATCTATCTTTAACGGGAGATATAAGATTTTTCAAATTGCGGGGGGAGGGGGCGGGCCAAAATTGAACAAACTGATCTCGTGCAGATAAAAGAAGAATTTGTCCCATACTGTTCTCTTACCATTCGGGTTGGTGTTCATACAGAAGACGGAGGAGGAACACAAGTCTATATCGTCCGGCTGTTGAGCTGATCAAAATAAATACTTATATGGTCGAAAGATCCTCGCCGAACATTGATAGACCTTTTATAAGAACGGAAAATATTCAAAAAATAGAACAAAATTATTATAATTCTTTCTTCTTAAGAATCGCACTTTTTCGAAGAAAAGTATCTATGTATGAAAAACGAATTGATCTTCGATGATCTCAATAGATCATAGCTATTGGCGTTTTGAACAAGCTCATTGGTAAAATCCTGCAATTTTTCATAGATTTCGATTCGGTCCAGCTCACTACAGGTGTCTTTCTTCAAAACTGTATCAAACGAGAAAGGCAAAGCTAACTTCGTCTGTACCGAAAAAAAAAAAACTCACAACGGTTAGCGACTTCGACCAAACTTCGCAGATTAGCTTAAAAACATTTATTTTTACCAGACCGTGTTTGAGAGAGTAATATTGAAAACAAAACAGTTTTTCTCACTAAAACCCATTTCCGAACGAACATTTATGGCAGCACGAGTAGTCTCGAGGCGGTTGCGACATATTCGGTGTAAAAGAACTGCAGTTTAGCTCGATAGCTCCAAAACTGAGGGACTAGTTCGCGTAGAAACAGACAGCGACGGACAAAGCTTAACGACTCAGCTGTCGCTGATCGATATATATCTTTTTGGTCGGAGTGATTCCTTCTATGCGTTACAAACTTCGGAAAATTATAATACCTTTTCAAGTGTATAAAATAGTTTCCCAAAGCCAAAAACTTCTTTGTTTGTTGAGATAAACTAAAATCAGCTTAAATTTTGATGCTGACATTGCACCAAAAAAGCCCAACAAATGCAAGGGTAGCCCATATAAGCAGGTGATCTTTGAAATTTTTAAGCAACAACGACTCACACTGACGAAAAAGGTTAAAGGCGACTTGAACATTTGTGAACATTTTTAGTTTTGCTCGAAGAAAGTCAGGTGAAGGCTACAAAGGGCAGGTTGTTAATAAGGGGTACTTTCACTACGTCTTAAAAGTAGTACATATATACACGGATCACTAACATTGATTTTTTGTTTAATGCATACCTTTGTATGAATATATAACCAAGCTTTTATGTAAAACAACAAGAACTTTATATTTCACAGCTAAATTAACAGAAACTGCAAAAATGCGGGAATTAATTGAAAAGCACTTGCCAAAACAAATTTTCTGTTTGATAGCTCACAGCAGTGCTGATATATATCAGAATGCTTTGAAATAAATTTGTATAAGCTAATCAAAGTATCGGTAATCGATAAACGAAGAAAAAACGCTTTATCAAACTTGAAAAATGGTATTTCGTCGCGCTGGAATGGTGGTTTCGCCCACTGTGCGACGCCGGGAATAAAGCCATTTTTATGAGACCACTCACATATGGTAAGTCCCTGATCAGTTGGACGTCTGTTGAACTAGCAATCTAAGACGATGACAAAAGACGATAGTATAATTCTAGAGCATACAACCTTCGCCATGCTAAAGCTAGTTTTCCTCTATTTTGGTACTGACTATTCAGTAAAATTTTATTTCTCTTTTACATTCATAAGTATACACCTACTGTATAAATAACTTACCCGTATAATCCACAAAATATCCATCTGTTGGCCACAGACCGCCATACAAAATGCATATCAATATCCAGAGGTATCTCATTTGCAGCCGCATATTTCATTTAACTTAGTCTAGACATTTGGTTAGTTTTTTGGCACTTGTTTCACTTTTCTAACAATTAACCCCGGAAACCGTTCAAAATTGCAATTGGTTGTGGATAAATGAGATGATTGATTAATTAATTACTGCACCTGCATTGAAATTTTCATTTTTCTATACAATATTTATTTAACTTCCAGCTAACGTGGCCCATTCACAAAATGATCGATTTTTATTTAATTCGATAAGTAAACGTTCGTTTGCTCGACGCTTCGTGGCTTCTTATTTATTTGTTTTGGCGCTGCTGCATTTTTCACTGGCTCGAGCATATTTTTAACACATTTTATTGTGCGCTGTCGGCGATGAGTGTAAAATTTCCTTTTGTTTATTTACTTGGCCATTGAGAGCAAACACTCGCACAATCGCACACCCAAACACACACACACATCTAAACAGGCACAAATCCTTGGTTCACATATAAATTATCGCATTTATGTTTTTGTATTTTTCATTTATTAATAAATAGTGAATGCCATTTATGAAACAATAAATCATTGCCGGCGATAATGCCCATTTATCAAAGTGCCTGGCTACCAATACAGCAGGTTCGGACTCTGCGGAGAAGTGCACATATGGTGCATGGAAAGATAGTTACGAAATCAAATCGTTTACTAAATAGTGATAAGGCAAAGCAGTAAGAATTTATACGGTAAAGAACTTTGTGTTGCTTATAACTTGACTTTCGGTCATCAAAACTTTATCAATCCGCTAAACTCCGAATAACTTTGAGATCTACACCTCAAAAGGGATAAATAGTTTTGATCAGCATGCCAAGCTAAGATTATTTAGCAACGTATGCTACCATAACACTCGAACTAAAACTATACGAAGTTGTCACGGAAATCTCTTCCAACCAAACTCGAACCCAAAAACAATTTTCAGTGTCTCAGATAGCTCTCTCGGTTGGTTTCAAATCACTCGTGTTCTGTTAGGAGAGCCTTCGATTCGACACACATACATTAGAGCTCAGTAAGCGTGTTCTTTAAAAGTTTTAAGTAAAATAAAATAGGGATAAAAAAGTAGAATAATAATAAAACCCTTTCGGAATTTATAAACTTGTGTAGACAGACTGCAGCTTATTTTTCACTATGCTTTTCAATATAATAAAAGTTTTTCTCACTAGACCGATTGTCCCTATGGCAGCTATATGCTATAGTCATCCGATTTGTATCAAACTTAATAGAATTTTTTCGAACAAATAAAAAAAATAAATAAAATACAAATATTTACATATGTACCTAATGTTCCTTGAATGAGAAAACTTGGTCTCAATCGGAAATATTTGCTCGAAACGACCAAAAAAAAAAATTGGTTTTCAACAGAGAGTTAATATAGAGGGGGTGGGGAGAGTGAGTGAAAGTTGTTATATTAAATTGGCTCTCTCTTGTCAGCTCAACAAAGCATAAGTAGCCCTCTAGACATGAATCTGCAAAACTGTACAAAGGCTAAATGTGCTGGCGCTTCATTCCATACATTTAGTGCCTAAGGTACCGGTTTCAGTTCCTAGTCAAGTCCGAACAAATTTTTCTTAAATGAAACGAGTAAGGTGGAGTGGTTCGTTGAATCGATATTTCTGATTCCTATGGAATATATGGGTGAAGGGAGAAGCAGCAGCGCACATATCCAGGAGTTTCGCCTCCCTTCATTTCCAATCAAAAGAATTATGTCCCCGTTCCCTATCGTTCTTAAAAACGGAACAATATTAACTCAAATCATGTTCTCAAAAATGGAGACAATATCAACTCAATCAGCGGTGTCACAGAAATCTCTTCCAACCAAAGTCCAACCCAAAACCAATTCTCGGTGTCACAGAAATCTCTTTTTGTTGGTTTCAAATCTCTCGTGTTTTGATGGGAGATTTAGCTAAATTCACCACCCAAACAATTATGATAACCAAATTTTATTTTGGAAATGTTTGCAAAATTCTTTTCTGGATAGGTTGCGTCAAATTAATTAAATATTTTATTTGTGTTAATATTAAGATTGGCGTTTTAATAATTGTTTGCAAAACCAACCGAATGTGAACAATCCCACTGGCTGGTGGTGCCCTCTGTTTACCAACGAGCGCTAAGGGTTTGTAAGGTTACATTTTATGATTGGCGGAAAAAATTTTTTAATTTTGCATTTTAATTTTTGAGAATCTGACTTAAATTTCAATTACAATTTAAAAATGCATCATAAAACATATAACACAATCGAAATATTTCATTTAAACATAAAATTAACTCATAACTAGAAGATGGGAAATTTTTTTTGCAAGAAAGGGCAACCCTGTTTATAGATTGAATAAAGATGGACCATTAACATGGACACAAACCTTCCCACTCGATTTTCAAATAAGAAAATAAAATCTCTTGAAGTTTTGGGACACCGACGGATTTTTCGAGCGTTTTGCAAATTAGCGTTCTCAAAAAACTGTTTTTGTAGTGAGAGCATTGTACTACAAATGAGAAAAACCGTTCATGCATTGTCCAATGGTCTCGGTTTTTTCCCTCTGTGTACTTTTTTAACGACCTTTTTGATTTTTTAACTAGTATTTAAAAACAGGAAACAAACAACACCACAATGTAGGCTGGTCGCTGTCTTGGCACATCGAATGCAATTCAACAGCTATCTTCTCATGTCGAAAGTGCTTTAACTCAAAAAAAAAGATCCCCGTAGAATGGATATTCAAAATATCCACATTAAGATGCAAATAAAAATCCTTTTCACATTTTCAGTTCATTTGATAAAAAAGATAAAATTTGTGTAAATGTGTATGTACCCACAAATTCTAGCCAGGTTGTATTAGTAAGAGAGATTTTTCTCTCAGTTTGGAAAAATTGCTCTCGGTGTCATTTCGCTTTGACATTGGAATTCCGTACTTACTTCAATCTCGAGTCAAGACTTGATTTTCCAGTAGGATCAGTATATGAAATGAGCCTTTTTGGGATTGATACAAGCCTTTTAGGATTGTTCTAGTCTGGGATATTTCGCTTCGGAGGTCGAGATCAAATCAATTTTTTTGAGCTTGATTTTAGGTCGCCTATTTTTTGTGTATGGATTATCACTTATCCATAACCCAGTTCGGGGAACTCTATCTAAACGAAACTGTACCCTGTACGATGTTAAGTTCCTTTGGTCCTTTCGGTTCCTGACTAACAGTTCTCATAAAATTCAAAATATCGTTTTTGGTTCTAGTTCCAAGTTTTAATTGGTTTGTGTTTAGTATACATTTCCTCGTTGGGTTCCGTATTTATTTCTTGCTGAAATTTAGCATAAAGTCTTTTATCAACTGTACGCTTATTATGTGTCAGGACCACCCAGATCGAACGACTATATCTTATAGTGTCAAATTCAAATTTACCAAATTCAATGATATCATTTTATCACCAGAATAAGATAACATCCAATTTGTATAACCGTATTTCAGACTCACAACTACCAATGTAGAAACTCTTCATATTACATACTTTTGAAACTACTCTCGATACAATGATTTTTGTCTTGGAGACACAAAATTGTTTATTGAAAGATAATCAAAAATGTAAACGGATTCCCTTAGTATTTATTTATGATCTTCAGGTTTCCACAAACAACTTTTATTTAAATTTTCTGCTCACGTTGAAATAATTTTCGAATGGTCCTTGTGCAATTTTCAATTTTCATATCCCATTCGAGATTCTCATAAAACACATTTGATACGCTTAACCGCTGCTCGACAGGCTGTTTACTTATTTGGCCTCTGCGCGATTCACTTGTGATCGAGATTTATCACTGTTGCTCCATTTGATTGGCATAGACTCAATTGATTTATATGATATCATTTATTAGGTGGCAGTGCTCGTTTCATAGAAAAGTTTATTGTTTGATAGACAATTTGTTTATGGCCTCTTCTCACCGAACTATGCAGAGCCACAGGCGTCTCGCGAATGGCCGAACGACGCGTCATTGAATAGCGCTGATAGGGCGAGTTTTGATTAAACGGCTCTGGTTACCTAATGCCACACGAAAGCGAATTGGCCTCAGCGCTGCACTCTGCTATGTACAAAACTTGTGTTTTGCCACTATTTCAATATTGTTCCCTTTTCCGCAAATTGTTGTTTACTGTTTTCGATGGGCAAATATGGTAGCCTCATCGATCTCCCGATCGTTCCCGTGCGCGTCCGTACGTGGGGCTGGCTATCAACAAACTACTGTAATACACGAATCGAACAAGTGTTACCCCTCGGAGGCCAGGCACTCGTCTACCTCGACGTGGGTCGTGGTGGTTGTCGTCGTTGTTAACGTTTCCATTGCTGGGAACAACTAAATAAATGTGTTTTATAAGCAGTTTTGCTTATCGCATATCAATATCAATGCGTAAATATACAGTAGTCGATATAGTGGCCCGATATGGTGGCTACACCTATGTACACATACATACGGACAGGCGGACGGACGACTCCTAAGCTTTATCACACAGACTAGACTCGAAAATAGAGCCATGTAAATATTCTAATGTTCTCCAATTGAGGTTTATCATATCGGCCAGCGGTTTATCAGAACAGCTTATCAAACACAATAAATAGAGCAGGAGCCAAGCGGCAGCTCGACGTCAAACCCGATGGCGTCTATAGATTGCTGCCAATGGCGACAATAATACCACCCAAATTTGTTGACCAGCTCCATTCATCGAACGTTAGAGCTACAAATCCAAATTAATACCCAATGGGCTAGTCAACAAAAGCCAACCCAGGCCATTTAGCGGTGTGTGAGGTGTTGCACCAAAGCTGGAGCTTGGCCCGGGGCAATTGATAAGCTAACAATGGCCATGTGAACTGATTAATATGTGTGTGTTCTTCAAATGCTTGGTCTTAAATAAACGATAGATAATAATAAAAATAGATGAAATACTTTACTACTACCCTGGGTGGTACCAGAAATCTATAGTTCGCCTTGAGGACCAAAATTTCTGAGAGGTTATGATGGTTGTAGTATAAAAACCATTGATCAGCATGACGAGCTGAGTTGATATAGCCATGTCCGTCCGTCTGTTTCTATGCTATCTTCTCCGTCAGTTAGGAACGATGCAATAGGAACGATCGGTCAAAAAAGTAGTTATAGTGAAAACTATTCAGTCATGAATATTATCTGTTTCAACACAATTTTAGCGAGTTTCATCCAAATCGGATGAATATGCCGTAAAACAAACTGGTTAGCCAAATGACTGTGGCGGTTCCAGTTCGTCCAGCTCCAATCACAGATCCAGTTCACCTAACTGGTTCACACATTACTGACAACTATCGATGCTGGATACTCCCGCCGTTATAGATATCTTACATCTGTAACACACAAACACATACTTATGTGTTACTCCGTCATTGTGTGACAATCAGTCTTACGGGCAGCACTCCGCCTCCAATAAACCAAATAGTTTACGTTGCTTAAATAGCCACATGGCCAAAGTAGTGGCGCCATCTATTGCTTACATTGTTCAAAGCGAAAATGAAATTGTTAAATGAAAATCATTTGAAACCTTTATTTATATAAATTATACAGGCTGCAAGGGTTTATAAACTGCGTTCAAACGATTTCCCTTCTTCCAGATAACTGCTCAGCGTCAGATAAACTTACAATTTACTCTGTTTATGAGAAATCGCTATGTAGTAGATGCGAAATCGGCTCTGGATGTACTTTTATAAGTTTAACAACAGATTTGAATTTTGAACTAGCAAGTATAAGACGGTATTAGAAATTAGCTTTTACACATCCGGTCACCTTCACCAGCTATTGGCACCAGCTGTGAAGTAACTAGCCATGAAAAAGCAAAGTCTCAAACTTTGCCATTCAGATTCGGCGTTAAACTGTAGGTCCCTTCCTCTTGTGCGAAAAATTTTAAGCGCACACGCCAACAGATTGTGAGAAGATTGGCTTGGCCCCTTTGGGGGGCTGTATGTAACATTTAACAAGTATTAGACGGCTCGAGGTCATATAATGTTTGCACATAACTTATGCATAAGCCACAGCAGCACAAAGCAGGCTTGTAAACTTGGCGTTGTCTTTTGCGGTCGGCACTTGTGTTGCATGCACTAATAATAAAAAAATAATAAATTTTCCAAGCAGTCAGAGAAAAAAATTTCACTCTTGAATCAAGAGCATTCATTCTTCGTAGAAGTGCAATTCTTCAGTAAAAAAATAAAAATAGTTTGTTTGGATTTTTTATATTTTTACTATGCGTTTAAATCTTGCATTTTCGTGCAAAAAATCAATTTTTTGAAATATTCTTGGTCGTTGAATTTAAACAACTTATCCGATTTAAAAACAATGTTCAACGCGATTATGAAATGCTTAATAAGCTTTCGAATCGTATCTTGCAGGACTCTATCAAACAATTATGAAGTGAGATATGGCTTCGACTGTAAGAGCACCTACCGAAAAAATGAAAAAATTCATATTTCAAAAACAGAGCCATGAAAAATTTTTGAAATCGATTTTTGAGATCAGCATTCCACACTACACTAAAAAAGAGTTTCAGTACAAATGGGTCTTTTTGGCTGTAAACTAGTGTTGTTGAACGGGCTGGGGTTGGGTGTAAGAGAAACGACCGAGACCCTGGGACCCGACCGACGTGTTGTTTGTTTCGCACTCCACTCACCTTTAGCCACACCCACCCACTTTTTCCTAAGCTGTGATTGATTTTAAGTTGGCCACATAACAGACTTTTTTTTATACCCGATACTCGTAGAGTAAAAAGGGTATACTAATGTCGTGCAAATGTATGTAACAGGCAGAAGGAATCATTTCCGACCATACAAAGTACAATATATATATTCTTGATCAGCATCAACAGCCGAGACGATTTAGCCTTGTCCGTCTGTCCGTCCGTCCGTCAGTCCGTTTGTCTGTATGAACACCTAGATCTCCTCCCGCCCCCGCAATTTGGAAAAAACGTTATATATCCTACAGTTTTAAAGATAGATGATTGGTACTTTCTAGAGATAGTTAGTAATTCGTGAAATGAAAAAAATGATAAAGATCGGATGAACGGCTCTCAAGTTATGAGCAAAAAAGTGAACCAAGCCCACCCCGCTACCACCTCCTCCCACCCTAAAAAATTTTGCATACTTTTCGGATGGTCACACTAAGGAACGCGGGAACACTGTTAAAGCCTAGTACGGAGGGCGTCCGAATTTTCCTTCAGCTGTCAAACTCCATATAAAAAAAAATGGTTTAGGAATTTTTCCTTGCCTCATTCTGATGTTGGGTACGCAGAAAGCCAAGCAATACACACAAGGAATTTTGGGAGTTGCCATGTCGACGAACCGTGTGGACTGTATCGAACAGCTGATATTTCTGCCAGAGATATTGTGCAGTCATTTTTTCCTTGCGTCAGTTGCGTCAAAGGCAAGGCAAAAAAATAAATCATCTGCAAAATTTTAGTTATGGCGACAAAAATGTATTAATTGATGCAGTGAAAAACAATGCCTGTTTGTGGGACATCACAGATGACAAGCAAATGGACTCCGCATTTACAAAAAGGGCTTGTGAAGCAGTTGGTGTCCAGTTGAGAAAAGGATTGCATATAATCACTTCGTGTGGCTGCCTCATTCTCCTGCACCAGACAATCAGGATGGAGTCTTGCGCCACTCTTAAGCAACTTGTCATGTTGTTTCAGGGCACGCCATAAGGGATGAATCAAGCCATCTTGCGTTGCAGTGATAGGTATCCTCCCTCTCAATGATGTTCAAAATGGAAATGGAGCAATTATGATTGGACTTATCTGGCCCCGTGCAGACCATTATATTTTTGTATTTATATTCTTTTAATAGCTGCCGCAACTTCAATTGCAACTTCCTTCATGTTGTACATTGTGCCTCATTTTATTTAAATCTTATAATCAAACTACAAATCAGCTGGCCAATTTATTTATTTTCCAATTTTGCTATTTTCTTTTGAGTTTACCTGGTCACACTGCCTTTTACATTCCACAAAAAGGAATATTGGGTAAATTTCTGGAAGAAAAATTCGAACGCCCTCCGTACTAGGCTTAAACGTGTTTTTTATGAGTAACGGGTATATCGAAGTCGGTTAGAGCTGACTTTAACTTACGCTCTCGTTTTACTTACTTTACTGGGACTTAAACTTGGTACCTTGAAGACTGAAATATACACAGTTGGAAGGGCAGTTTAGCTCAGTCTATTTTTCCGGGTGGATGTGTTGTTCGCTTAGAAAGCGTGGAGGCCGTGGATCAATTTTTTCGTTTTATTTTATCCTTTTTTTTAAATTTTAATGTTTTTATACACTTGAAAAGTGTATTATAATTTTGCCAAATTTATAATGCACAGAAAGAATCATCTCCGACCACATAAATTATATAAATTCTTGATCCGCATGACGATCTGAATCGATTAAGCTTTGTCCATCCGTCTGTCCCTCTGTCTGTTTCTGCGCGAACTAGTCCCTCATTTTTTAAGCTATAGAGCTGATACTTTGCACAGAGACTTCTTTTTATACCCTTGCAAAGGGTATTATAATTTTGCCCAGAAGTTTGCAACGCATAGAAATATTCATTTCCGACCCTATAAACTATATATATTCTTGATCAGGATGACGAGCTGAGTCGATTGAGCTTTGTCCGTCCGTCTGTCCGTCTGTCTGTCCGTCTGTCTGTCTGTTTCTACGCAAACTAGTCTCTCAGTATTAAAGCTATCGAGCTGAAACTTTGCACAGAGTCTGCTTTTTACTGCACACTGCTAATATGTCGGAACCGACCGGATCGGATGACTATATCTTATAGCTGTCATAGGAACTATCGGTCGAAAAGTGGGTCTTTGTGAGAAATGCTTTTTTGTTTTTAATGTTAATATTATGCGCTTTTACAAAGATTTGGAAGTTTTGGTCAAAATCGGATGACAATATTCTATAGCTGTGATAGGAACTATCGGTCGAAAAGTGGGTTTTATTTAGAAATTGTTTGTTTGTTTTAATGCTGGCGTTCTTAAACTCTGATGTATTAAAACATTTGCAAGGGTATAAAAACTTCGGCAAAGACGAAGTTAGCTTGGCCTGCTCGTTACTGTCTGAACCGACCGGATCGGATGACTACTTCTTGTAGCTGCCATACAAATGTTCGTTCGGAAAATGGGTTTTAGTGAGAAAAACTGTTTTGTTCTCAAACACGGTCATGGGTAATATTGAATGTTTTTAAGCTGATCTGCGAAGTTTAGACGAAGTCGCTAACCGTTGAGACAAGCTTTTTCAAGTGTATCAAAACTTCGGTGCAGACGAAGTTAGCTTTGCCTTTCTCGTTTTTATTATTCAAAAATAAAAATTAAATTAAATTAGCGTAATAAATGTAAATAGTTGACTTTAAACTGCATGTAAGCAATGTTACTTACGACGAATGGCAGTGATGACAGTAAAGGCTCGAATGCATGTCTTGTCCGCAGAAAATTTTCTTGCACTTGATGTTGACAATCGTATATAATCAGCTTTCCTAATTTTTTTCTAATATTATTGCTGCTGACATTAAATAAATTTAAGCCCGCATTTACTTTTTTAAAGAAAAATGTTCACTTGTTCGCTCTTCAAGAAAGACAACTAGAATGAGATACACATTTTTTTCTTGCCTTTGCTTAAGGTTACCTTTTTGTCTGCTTTGCCAGCTGCAGCTGCGTAGCACGAAAAGATCAGAAGTTTTGCGAAGAGAGCGAGAGTGAGCATAAAATTTCTCTCAGTCGCCGAAACGACATGCGCGAATAGCTTACTTTAGCAAGTGTTTTGTAAATGTCGGAGGCTGCCATACGACAACGCTTGCAAAAGCAATCTTACAGTATAGACAGTGGTGCCCAATCCCACACTATCCTTGTGTGTGTAGCAGCGTAACGCGAAGTAAACGTCATGATGTCAAACATGAGCAGCAAGCAAACAAACAAATGCCTCGTGAGAGAAGAAAAAGCCGTATGCACACGTCGTGAGAGAGCAAGCCGCCGAGCGTGCTATTTATAGAACACAAATATTCTCTCTCTCTATGTGTGTGTCGACTGCGACGCAGGTAAAACTATGAGTTCCTATCCCACGGGATAGGCTTTTGGCATTTTGGGCATCACTGCTATAGAATCACATTGAGAACGAATTTAGCGCGATTCAAAGAGCAAAATTCTTGAAAATTCAAGAACAAATCATTTTTATCCATAGCGTTCGTACTCAAATTATATGTTCTAGATTTTTATTAGTGTGCTGTCAACGAGCATCTATTATCTAGACTGCACGTTTGCTCGTTCGAACCCAGTTCAGTATCAGACAGCAATCGTCTTCGTCACGGAGTCGAACCGTCTGCACTCTGTATCACTCCAACCCATCAGCCATCATTGGCGCAAACAAAATACAACCGCGATAGAGCAAGACAGGGCGAGAATCGAACCTGAGCGCCACAGCAGCGCAGCTGGCAGCGAAGAGGCATTGAGCAAACGTGTTATCTAGATTTTTCTCACTTGTGGTGCTGTCTGCTGATTTGCAGTCAAATACTACTGCAGATAGAACCGGGAGGTTCTTGAACCAACTGTATAGTCGATATAAACATAAACTACAAGTATAAGAAACTGTATGGCCTCCTTTGTCCTCCGTCCGTCCGTATGAACAAACAGATCTCAGAGATGGTAAAAGATAGAGGCTTGACATGTATTGTACAAATGCTTCTTATACTTGCAGGTAGACCAAGTTTATTTTCAACTTTAGCCACGTCCCCTCGTATGAGTAGCTCAGATATTGTAATATTCAATCTAAGATAACGTTGTGTCAGCGAACCAAAGCCCATTGCGAATACTGCGCAGCTTCCTTGTAGTTATTTAATCATTGAGTTACAGACTATCAGAGGTTCTCATATGAGTTTTTTTTTACCTTTATCTTTCTCATAGACGTATAATCCGCAGAACCGATGTCCACAAAATTTTCAGAATATGTTTATGTCGATCAGGAAAGAGACACGCTATGTTTCAATCTGTTAAAAGTGGTTTAAAACAGTTTTAAAGCGTTTTATTTAAACAATAAACTTGTTATTTGGTCTTTAGTTTGGTAATAAATATAAAGTTTGTTATATTTATTTGCTTGCGGTACAACAGAGAGAAAAATGTTCTCAGAAAGGACCCGCGTCGTCGTCGGGTATACAGCTCGTAGGATATATAATTATGGAATTGAACTGGGATGTGTATCTTTTGTGAGAAGCACCCAAACTGAAGATAAGTAGTTTCTAGACCAGATGTGTTTTATTTATTTTAATAGCAATGCAATTAGTTCAAATGTTTATTTAGCTTCGCTCAGGAGGGTGATGTTCTGCAACGAAATGGAGGCACTTCCTCAGCATATACTCTCAATAACTCTCCCACTAAAACTTTCTTACCTAATTCACTTGTCCTTCGGCTTAAGTTCATTCAATTCGGTAGCGTGTTCCGCCAGCAGATCCAACATAACTTCGATTTTCAAATTGCACATATTATTCTCCTCCTCCAGGGCACGAAATTTCTTATTCAAACGCAACATATCATCCACATCGCCTTTGCGTGCTGAATGCATCCAAATGCCATCGGCAAAACGCAGCTCCTTGTTACCCAGATTCAATGATATCTGCCGAAAGTCATCCAAATCCTCGGTAACCACTGGATGGCCAATATTGCAGCGATTCTGTCGTGCCGGTATGGGCTTGGACTCAAATTTCTTGTTGAACAGCGGCATCTCGCAGGGACAACTGAAAATGGAAATTTGAGTGGATTGTTTGTGTTGTGTAGTTGACGTTGCCAATGACAACGAGGCGGCCGGGTGTCAAAACTCTCTCTGTACCTGTTTCCAGGGTGGTGGCTGTCAACCTGTGATAGTGGACAGCAGAGATCTGCCAGTTGCACCAGTTTTTCAATGGAAAATAGTGATTTTTTCATCAAATTATGAGTTTGTATTTTAGATTTTAAGGAACACACAGAATGACACAGGAGGCTAACAATTATGCGTACGCCAGGTGAGACTAGTCCGACTACCCGAAAAACAAAAATATGCTCAACCAAACACTTTTGTGTCATACAGCGACAAGGAAGTGTCCCTTGGTGTGGAGCGCCTAGTGAACGATACCAACGAGGATTTAAAAAACTTTCGCGAGGAGCAGTCCCTGCTAAGAGCCCAGATAAGCGCCGTGGTGGAGGAGAATCAACTGCTGACCAGTAAACTGGGTAAATATCAGCAGACCATGCGCTCGGGCAACATGGAGCATATGCAGCAGCGGCTGCAGTTGACCAGCGCAGCCCTGGACAAGGCCTTGAAGCAGATTGAGTCTTTACAGAAGGATCGACGCAGTCTTCAGACCGTGCAGGAGTGCTCGCAACGAACCATCGAAAATATGGAGACGGAGCTGAAGGCCTATCGCGCCAAGCTGCAAGTGGCTGGCGATGAGCAGGTATGCCTTGGCTTGAGTCATGTCAGAAACTAGGCATAGTATTTGTGTTTCCGTTCCTAGATCACACAGAACTACAGTCGGACCATTAAAGTGCTGGAGGCCAAAATGAGTGCCCAACAGGAGGAGCTGCGTGCGCAGTCTGAACTTATCCGGGCTCTGCACGAGCACAAGCAACGCAGCGGCCAGCAACTCCTAGAGATGCAGTCTAAACTAAAGGAACACACCCATGAGGCAACTATTTCAGAAGCTAATCAGGACCAAATTAAGCAACTGCAACAGCAGATCAAGGAATACGAAAAGTCTTTACATCACACGCGGAATCTGCTGGTGGAGAGTACCAAGCGGGAGAGTCTAGCCATGCGCAAGGTACAGGATGCCTTGAACGTTACCGAGGCGGCGGTGCGTGAGAGAGATGAGGCGAAGAAACGTGCCGATAGCTATCAAGAAGAGACCCAACAGTTGGCCACTAACATAGGCAGCATCATGGAGGAGGCAGTCAAACATGTGGACAACGAAGTGGCCCAGCTAAAGGCCAAGTTAATTGATAAGGATAAGATGTTAACCTCCATGCGTGAAAAGGTGAGCTTCGCTTACACATTTCGGTACAGAACTAGCACTCACCCAACTTTTGCAGTTCAAAAAAGAGTTGGAGAAGCACAAGTCTGTGGTAAAAATGCTGGAAACACTCAACACACGGCTGGAACACAAATATAAAGAGGCGCTACGGCAGACTGAGAAACTAGAGTCCGAGGTGGAGGCTGCCAGCAAGCGCTTGAATGAGCTGGAACGTTGCGCCGAGTCGAACACTGACGAGGCACAACAGGCCAAGATGTGAGTAACTTGTGCTCTTTAGCTACTTTAAGGTTCAGTTAATCAGTAGCTCTTTTTTGTTCAGTTGCTCTACTTTCATGTTCTTTTTAGTTTTTAGTCTTTAAGAAGATAGATCAATTCCTTATGGCACTTAAGGTTGGGTGGAGCAAAGTTTTCACAGATTTTTCGAAAATTCACTGGTATGGGCATATGTGTTTTTTACAATTGTCTTCTGATAAAAAAAAAAGAAGGAAAGAAAATGAAATTTTTAAAAGTACGAGGGACGTTCGTTATTCTACACAGAGTATATTAGGTTTGTGCAAGAGAATGTAACAGGAAGAACCGATTAAAACTCAGAACCTGAACCGATATTTTTAATTTGTTATAAACCAAGAACCAACGAGAGTTAAAGTCGGCTCTAACCGACAACAATATCCTCGTTACTCATGAAAATTAATGTTTAACAGCGTTCCTGAGGATGAACTTTGCTATTTATTATCCGATCTTGATGAAAATTTCAGGGATTATAGGAAATGCTAATATAAATCTAAGTTAAATTTGAACTCGATATCTTAAAAATGTGGAGTTATTCAACATTTTTATGGAGGGGTGGGCGTGCAAAAATTGTAAACATACTGATCTCGTGCAGATAGAGTCTACATGAGAAGTTTGGTGGCTCTAGCTACTTATAGTCTCCCGGATCTAGGTTTTACGGACAAGACTATATCGACTCGGTTGTTGATGCTGATAAAGAATATATATACTTTATATGGTCGGAAATGATTTCTTCTGCCTGTTACATACATTTGGTATACCCTTTTTACTCTACGAGTAACGGGTATAAAAAGATTCTGGCTTAGCAAAACTTTTGATTAGTGAAATAGCAAAAAAATTAAAAAATTAAAGTCAAGTTAAACTCTAAAAGAAAGAAGTGCTTTGTCAACAAATTACTATGTTCAAGAATTTTATCCACTTTGTTAATTGCAACTAAAGGGAAAAAAGTGAAGATGAATTCGATTTATATATGAATTTGTATGAAAAAAGCACAATACAGGGTTTGTGCGGAAAGTAATAGGACAGAATTTCCTCCGCCGCGACTATACTAGATTCGGTAGAGAGCGTTCCTAGCTAACGCACGAGCGGCTGGTCAGTTGTCTCCGAGCATCTGGAGATGTTAGATATGATCAAGCACGCTTACCCAGATGTTGCTTTAGAAAGAAGTAGTGTGTTTCGGTGGCACCAGGCCACCAGGCCACACACCGTGCTAAAACCCCTTCGACTTCGACAAGCACCGACAATGTGGCTCGTATGCGCAAAGTTTTGAACTCAGACCGTTGACTAAGTATTCGTTTAATTGCCCAGATGTTAAATTTACCAAAATCTGTGGTTCATAACATTGTGACGGATCATTTGAGCAATGGTCCCAAAAGTGAACTTGAAAAGTGACTTCTTGTGAACAGCTACCTTCCCAAGCCGCCCTAGAGCCCAGACGGTCGACGGTGTTAGTGTAAAACTTTCCGCATACGAGTCACATTGTCGGTGCTTGTCGAAGTCGAAGGGGCTCTCAAGGCTATGCCTTTCGTGACGCCTTCAATGCTTGGAAATCGGTCTGGCAGCGCTGCATCGACAGAGAAGGAGCCTGTTTTGAAAGTTTTTAAAGATTTGTAACGATTGGCTAAATAAATTTTTACTGTGAAACATCTTTAATTTCGGTACGGACGATTTTAGTAGAAGTAAAATTTGATTTCAGCGTCACGTGACGCTGACGTCATTCATATTTTGTGTTGTTTTGATTTGTGGAGTTTCCCGGCAAACAGACACTCAAGAGGATGGGCAGAGGGGAAGCGAAGAGGTAGGAAAGATGCTGAAAAGGGGCAACTGGGAGGGTTCTGGAAAAGATCTGGGTGTGATCTTAGTGGGATCTGGTGGTATTTGGGTGAAATCTTATCTGGGCGGGATCTGGGTAAGATCTAGCGATCTGAATGGAAATGGGGGTGAGATCTGGGATGTTTCTGGGTTCTGAGTGAGATCTGGACGGTTTTATTTATATAATAAATATAATAATATATATTAAAATTAATATAAAAAAATAAAAACGGTTATATGACGAACCGCTTGTATGCAAATACCGGTTATATGCAAAAGTTTAATATTTTAGAGCATTATGCACAGCTTTGATATAAGAATTTAATTGCTTGTATGCAAATCGCTTATAAGCAAATATCGCTTATATGCAAACATTATACATCAAATTTAAAATTTCTGCGTACTATTTTAATCGGTTGTAAGCAAATTTTGCAACACAGTTCCTGATAGCTGAACAGATGACTTTGTAATAAAACCTGCATGAATTTCACATCATATTCTAACAGCTAAAGAAAAAGCTAGATTTTAAATGACTTAAAAACCAACAATTATCAAAAGATGCTTGCTGCGAAGGATAAAGCAAGGCTCCGCAACATCTCGTGCATTAAAAACAATGCAGGCGAAGTGTTGTAACCAATCCTCACAAGAAAAGGAATAAATATAGCACACATGTACACTTGAAGACAGCACTGTTGTAGATTAACCAAATCCGCTATCTACACGGAATTTTTGATAGACCAGTTTTGCTCGCTAAGGCACAGGAGCTCGCCTTAAAGCTAAATGAAGACTATGCTTCAGATTGGAGCGGTCGCCAGAGTTGCTGCAAACTAAATTCTATTAACTTCGCAAAAGATTCATAGAGAATCCAGTAAAAATAATACAGCAAATGAGCCGCTTTTAACTCAAATTATTTGCCGATGCCTCTAGATTGTACTTCAAGGCTCTACCAAACGGAAGCAAGCATGAAAGTTTAAAAGGATTCAAAACCCAGAAGCAATACTGATGTTTCAGTCCAATGAATCTCAAATGTCATAAAAGTTCGAAGTTGCAAGGTTCAATCTAAATAGATGCCGAGTACATTCAATGCGACAGTGATCTTGCCTGATTTGGAATTATTTCGTACGAGAATATTGTATTATCGTATCGTATTGAATGAAAATTAAAATCCATTTGAGGATAATTATTTTGCTCAATCTTGAATAATCGAATATAATCTGGCCCTTCTAAATTTGGATTCACTACCTCGACTATATCATAATAATATTACCGCTTTTGAAGACATTGAAGATCAGATCTAGGAAAATGCTGAAAGAAAGCAACTACCAAACAAAAATAACAGATTTTTAAAAATCAATTTCTGTAAGATAATCTCATATTGAAAAGAGAAACAAAATTTTAGTAGTAAAACCCATTTGCTACATTTGAATCGTAAAGTGATTTAAGTTATCCTTATCTAATAGCTAAATTACACATAAGTATTAACTATTTGTCGTTAAAATAAAATGAACATAATTCACTAAATTGTTTATATGCAAATTTTTGCTTACAACCGATAGATTGCTTATATGCAAATGATTTGCATATAACCGATAACCGCTTAAATGCAAATATCGCTTATATGCAAAAATATTGCTGCATTATAACTTTTGCATATAAGCGATATTCACTGTATTTTATCCCAAAAAAAAATAAAAACAACACCAAAAAATATTTTTTTTTATATTAAAAAAACAAAACAATAAATTAATTAATTTAATTTAACCACAAAAAAAAAAAAAAATATAATATAAATTATAAATTTAAAATATCAAAAAACCTTATAAATATATAAAAAAAATATTAAAAATATATAAAATAAAAATAAAAAAAAAAAAAAAAAAAAAAATAAAAAAAAAAAATTAAAAATTATTTATTTTTTTTTTTTTTTTTTTGGCCGCCACAAACACATCACAACCGTTCGACGGTCTCGGCCGCTGCCAACAATGTCCGCCAGTCGCTTCTGCTCCGTGCGAGCTGGGACCAATTGGTCAAACCAAGCTTGGCAAGGTCTGCCCGAACCGGTCATCCCATCTCAGTCGAGGTCTCCCCCGCCTGCCTCTTCCTCCGTAGTCAGCCGCCTTCGAATAATAAGCTTTCCTTACTGGAGCTTCTTCGTCCATCCTGGTGACATGTCTAACCAGCGCAGCCGCTGTTGCTTTATGCGCTTGACCAGACAGGTGTCCCCATAGAGCTCATACAGTTCGTCATTATTTCGAATGCGGAAAACATCGCCAACTTTTAAAGGTCCATAAATCCTCCGAAGAATCTTTCGTTCAAACACGCCAATCGCCGCCTCATCCCGCTGCTGTCATTGTCCATGCTTCTGCGCCGTATTGCAGGACAGGGATGATAAGCGACTTGTATAGGGCTATTTTTGTTCTTCGCTTGAGGTCTCTGCTCTTGAGCTCTCTACTTAGCCCGTAGAAGCATCGGTTTGCAAGAGTGATCCTTCGTCGGATTTCCAGACTGATGTTGTTGTCGCTGGTTATCGTCGTTCCGAGGTAAACAAAATCCTCAACAACTTTAGTTGTATTCTCCCATTGTAACAAATTGTCCAAGACGCAGGACTTTTTTGTCCGCGGATACAAGGTATTTCGTCTTGTCCTCATTCACCGCTAGACCCATCAGTTCCGACTGCCTCTCAATCTCTGAAAACGCCCCGCTTACCGCCCGTTCGTTTTTGCCGATGATGTCGATATCATCGGCATATGCGAGTAGCATTAGATCTTTATAAATAAAGGCGCCCGTTCTGTTGGCATGTGGGCACCGGCGCAGTATATATTCCATCAGTAGATTGAAGAAGTCGCACGATAAGGTATCGCCCTGCCTAAAACCTCTCTTGGTATCAAATGGTTCGGAAAGGTTCTTTCCTATTTTGACGGAGCTTTGTGTACTTCTCAACGTCATCATGCAAAGACGGACGTACTTTGCTGGTATATCAAGGGTGACAAGGCTTCAAAAAACCTTGACCTTATCGGCGTGTCGAAGGCTGATTTTATAATCAACGAATAGATGGTGTGTGTTGATGCCTCTCTCATAGGTCTTCTCCAGGATTTGTCGTAATGTGAATATCTGGTCTGTGGTGGATTTACCAGGTCTAAAGCCACACTGATAAGGTCCAATCAGTGTGTTAATAAGCGGCTTAAGACGTTCACAAATAATGCGCGACAGAACCTTATATGCAATGGGAAGGAGACTGATCCCGCGGTAGTTGGCGCAAAACTGCAGGGTCTCCTTTTTAAAGATTGGGCATAGAACACTTAAATTCCAATCGTCGGGCATGCTTTCGTCAACCCATATACGGCAAAGAAGTTGGTGCATGCACCTTACCAATTCTTCCCCTCCAGCCTTGAACAATTCAGCGGGCAGCTCATCAGCGCCAGGTGATTTATTGTTCTTTAGCACTTGTATGGCTAAGCAGACTTCCTGTTGGGTCGGCGGGTCTATCTCTATGTTGTCGAATTGGTGGCATCGCTACTTCTCTAGAGGCGGCATCATGTTCGTCATCGCCTCCCGGTAGGTTGGAGATCCTGGGTGACCAGATTCCCGCGTTCGTCTTTGCATTGTGCGACTCTGGGCTTAAAACCTTCTGATAATTGCTTAATTTTTTGGTAAAATTTTCTGACTCCCCCCCACCCTGCCCCACTCCCTCCCCTCCTTCCTCCCGCCCCCCCCTTCCTTCTCTGCTTTTTCCCTCTAAAAGAGGCGCTTCCGCTCTTTCTTTTTCTCCCGATATCGCTCCGTAACAGCCCGCGTTGCTCTCGACTGCAGGGGTTCTCCTGTAGGCTGCGTCTTTTCTGCAGTAGCAAGTCGGCACTCCTCATCGTACCAAGTCCGACTTCGAGGGACTCCGGAGTACCCGAGTATCTCATTGGCAGCCGTACTCATAGAGTGTGATATACGAAGAAGATGGGGAGGGTTTCCCATTCTTATTACGATTTGCTGAATATATAGATATAGGGACTAAAATATGTTTCCAGACTGTAACCTTTAAAATGGCAGACTTGACAGTTTATGGTGTTTTGTGAGGGAGGTGGGGAAATTTAGTGAGCAATTCATTTTCAATTTAATAAAATTAAAAACACTTAACCTTTTCCCGACATCTGTTTTCTTGCAGAAAAAAGCAGTACGAGCGATATATGCAGGCCCACAAGCATATGAAGTCCAGCTACAAGGATGCCTTAGAGGATCTAACGCGCAGATTCGAGGAAGTGATCTATAAGCTAAAGACTGACAATTCCGAACTGCAGGCTGAAAATCAAATGTTGAAATGCGGCTCTGCCGGTGACTGCTCCAGGGTGCAGCTATAACACTTGTTTAGTATTATATATTTTATATATATTATATACACAGATACATACATGAAAAATCATTTTGTTTGAAATACATTTTAAGAGTCTAGGAGCTGGCAGTGCTTTGACTATGACGACCGGGAAACAAACTGGGAAACCAATAACTGGGCTCATCTGCGGTTTGTCGATCTATCCAGCAGAGTCCCTCGCCGAGTACCTTGTCCAGGGATTGCTTGGCACGGTAATCCGTCCAACTGTAAAAAACACAAACTTTTAATGTAAAGCCCTTTCAAAAAGTCTTCAAAACTTGCCCCAAATCGTTCATCAGCTGCGTTAAAGTAACGCAGCCTTGTTCGGTATTCGATGCAGCATTTAGAATGTTGGTTTCCTCCATGCTAAGTTCACCGGGTATGGATTGCACTATGTATTTGCCTTTGCCCAGTTTGTGCACCACAAAACTAAAGGGAAGTAAAATTTTTGAGAGTGGCTTAAACTGAAACGACTGTTGCACCTACCCATTGCCAAAGATGCTCAGCTTTTTGGCTGCCATTAGTATATCCTCCTTGGTAATCTCCTGATGCACTGCGCTTTGACCGCGTGCGGCTATCAAACGCCGACGCAGCTCATCCAGCTCCATAAGTCCACCCGTTTTGTGATTGGCCGCCAGGCACACCTCGACCACCTGCACACCCAACTCATAGTAAAAGTCACCCATGCCCAAGACACTCCAAAAACCCTTGCCCGTCGCCAGAGGATCCACACCAATGGCAGCGCACATTTCCTGAAATTGTTTACGAAACTGCGAATTCTTTTTGATGTCCTCCTTGTGCTTCATGGCAAACTCTTCTAGTTTAAGGCGAAAGACTTCCATTTGTTTGGTCATTTGCTCCAGCTGAGATTCCTGCAAATCGGTGCCTTTGTCCCTGTATTTCTCGGCAGCCAACTTCTGTTGCTGTATGGCCCCAAGGCCCACTCGACGGCGCATGGTAAAAGGATATAATTTACGTCCTAAAATAAATTGTAAAGTACAATACAACAACAGAGAACAGCTGCTCATGGGCTATCGATAGGTAGGCGACAAGCAAAACTATCGTGCTGTTAAGCGCCCGGCCATGTTAACTAGAAAGCCTAGGGTTGTCAATTTTCTTAAGCATTTGGATATTTCCGTACAGAATTTGTTATTAATTTATTTTTATTATACAAAGCGTATATGACGCACAGCAAAAACGAAATCTACAGAAAATTTTACCAAGCCCAAATCCTTAAATGACCTTAAAATTTGAATTTCAAAAGAAATGATTTTTGATTTCCAGGTGAAATTTTCTTAGAACTCTCTTTAGATTTCGTTTTTGCTATTCGCTTTGTTAACTTTTATTCACCCATGCAAATCGACCCCCTCTAACTTGCATCTCAAAACACTAGAAACCTAATCTGTTGTTTTAAAAAATGACGAAAACAAAAGCTTGGGCACGTGAGGCCTCGTCTGTTGTCAAACATTTTCGTTTGGGTGTAACAGTTAACAGCTGAGAGCAGCAGCTTCATACGTATGCACACTGGTCCAAATGCCAAAAATTTTGGCAGAAATTCAATTTTTTTTTTAATAGTTTTGCAAAAACAATATTTTTTTCAATAGAGTATTATCGGGGGGTTAATAAAAATCATATTGGTACAATTAAATTTGAAGCACAGCAAATTTAGGCAGCCCTGGAAGTCAGCTGTTCGTTTACACAAATTTTGACTTTGTTTGCCTTGTACATAAAAGCATATTTCAAATCAGTATATAATAAAATCTACGTCGAATATTGAAGTAAATTAAAATGGATTACAATGTTAGGGGTATGTATATTATAAGTGTTCTCAAGCATTCCTTGTTTTACGTGATTTGCCTTTGTTTATATGTGTTTTTGTAAAGTGATGTTTTTAGCAATTCTAACCTTAAACTTGTTGTGTTCCGTGGAATAAAAGTATCTTGGATTGTCGTGGATTGACGGAACTTTAAACGCTATATTATTCTTCAATATGTACATAATACGAGGATATTAATCTTTTTTGCCCCTTTTTGCCCCTTTTGCAAAAAATCGACTTTGTTCGGACAACATTAATTTGAGTCGCGGCGAAATGCTTAAGTTTTGGCTTGCAAATGGTCGCCAAACTGAAACCTTATCTAATTTAGTGCCCCAGAAAAGTATCAGGAAACACAAAACAAAAACAGTCGATAAAAAGAAAACAACAATTTTTTTGACTATGTTAATGTTTATTAAAGCAAATGCTATCGGATGGTCTCAAGATTTAAAATGCAGCATCCAAGTTGGCTTGCATCTCGATTGCAAATACAATTTCAACCAGATGACTCTGCTTAACCTATTAATAGCCATTGTACCCAAGCGAGGACCGAAAATTAGGCGTTTTCAAACGTCCGTTGCGCTAAACTGAAAAGAGTTTCCCAAAAGTTCTTTGCGCCATTTTAGTATACACACTTTGCTCAACAAACAAACGTTGACAGAACAGCGGAAGCGAAAATCAGTTTTTGGTACTTTTTCGCTTTTTGTAGCTGTCTTCGTCAGAGTTGCAAAATTGTTGGAGGTTGTGCGCCATTCAATCGCATCAAAGAAATAGAGTGCTTACAACTTTTTCATACATTAATAAAATTAGTACAAATAAGCTTATACATTGTGAAATTGTACCCGCTTTAGTACAGCTCTAAGAACCAACTTAACATTTTTTTTTGTACTTTCGCGAATTTTTTATTTTAGTTATGCTATTTACGTTAGAAAAAAAAACTAATGGAATAAAAAAAATTTGGTTTTAAAAGGTCTTCGCTCTTAATGGGTTAAGAATTCTTTGAAAATGTAGGACGCCCACGATTATGCAATGAGCTCTCGCTTAAAGCGTAGACTAACTGCCACGGTTTCAGCAGATCATGGTGAGAATTAAAATCTTCTTATCCCTGTAGCAGCAGTGGCTACAAAAAAAGGCGCATTAATAAAAGTGAATGTGTTTGGGCGGCCGGGGCGGGTGCGGAGGCGCCTGAGGGGTTAGGGTGATTTACCACATTGTTTATTAGAAAAATTATATTTACATTTAAGATTAATGGAAATATTTTAGAATTTATTGTATTCAAAGACATTGGCATGTATGGGGCGGCAGAGGGCGTGGTCCGGATCGGTCTAAATTTTTCACAAGCAATACGT
>JAEIFU010003368.1:0-29506 GCA_018904235.1 Lordiphosa stackelbergi | reverse complement strand
AATATACCCTGTACAAATGACAACAGGCGTAAGTTAAAAATGGCTCTAACCGACTTCGATAAACCCGGTTCTCATAAAAATAACATGTTTAACGGTGCTCCTGCGTTCCTGAGGGTGACCATCCGAAAAAGTATGCAACATTTTTAGGGTGGGAGAGGTGGTAGCAGTAGGGGCTTGGTTCGCGCTCATAACTTATGAGCCGTTTTATCCGATCTTTATCATTTCTTCGGCAAATCGATTTATTTTGCCTGATAACTAGCTATCCTCTAGAAAGTACGAATCGTCTATCTTCCAAATCTGTGGAGATATAACGTTTTTCCAAATTGCGGGGCGGGAGGGGCGTGGTCCCAAAATTTGAAACAAACTTGATCTGCGTGCAGATAAAAGAAGCTTCTTGTCCCATACATGTCAAACCTCCATCTGTTACCATCTCTGAGATCGTCGTGCATACAGACGACAGACTGACGACGGACGACGGACGGACGGACGGCGGAGAGGCCAGGACAAGGCTAAATCGACACCGCTATTGATGCTGATCAAGAATATATATACTTTATAGGGTCGGAGATGTTTCCTTCTCCCTGTTACATACATTTGCACAACTTCATTATCCCCTTTTACCCATTTTTAATGGGTAGATTATAAAAGAAAGGAAGAATAATCCGCTCCCTCGGAACCGCCGCAAAGCACTACTTCGCGGGGCGGATGGCGGTCATGTTGGTCATCAGCGTCTGTAGGGGTTCGCCGACTCTACCTGAGCCGCAGGTGTTTGAGGATTGCCGCCGCCATATTGGCAACAGCTTGCCATCCACACTCATTCTTCAGCATGCATTCTATTATGTTAGCTCGCGCTGAGCTGTGTGCTAGTGGCGTGGGAAGGTTGGTCACGTTCACGCCAATATAAGGGCAGGCCACAAATGCATGCTCCGCATCACTTGATAGCGCCGTCTCCACAGTGGTCGCAATACGGGTCTTCTTCATGCTTAAAGCGGTGAAGATATGCCTTAAAACAGCCATTCCCCCGTCAGCATTTGCGATAAGTAATCTCTACCTGACCATGCCGTCGACTAAGCCAAGGCTCCATGATAGGTATTAGTCGGTGAGTCCATCTTCCGTTTCTTCCTTAGCTCCCTTGGACTGCCATGACTATTGAAGGTCCCGCTGAGCCCCTGCTTCCAGTAATCCACTTCTCCCGCTCGGCTGCCAAAGGTCTATGGGGATTGTGCCGGCTACAACCAAAGCAGCGTCTTCGGAAACAGTGCAAAAGGTGCTAGCGATTCTGAGGGCGCTCAGCCTATATACAGACTTGCACTGTCTGCTATAGGTGGGTATTTCCATGGCTGGGGCCCAGATCGACGCCCCGTTGAGGATCGTGGAAGAGACTATGTTTGCGATTAGTCTCCTGCTTCTGTTTTCTGCTCAGCGAGCGCGAGCCCGTTTTCTGCTAGCCACATCATTATCTGGTCGATCGCTATCGCTGTACTACAGTTTCCCGTGGCCTCCTTTGGCTGCTTCCTTAACGATACCAGCGCTATGTCATCAGCAAAGCCAACAACGAAGCAACCTTCCGGGAGTGGTAAACCAGGACGCCATACATGACATTCCAGAGGATTGGTCCCAGGACTGTGGCCTTGTGGGACTCCTCCACTCACTACCCTGCAGTTCTGGAGGTGGCGATTGGCCATGCTGGAACTACCTACCCCGCTACTTCCCACATGGCTACTTACTAGTGGACTCTATGGTAAGCGAACACCGAACCACCCAAAATAACAAATATTTATGCCCTGTATATTTATTTTAGCCCACCGCGAACCAGCGTATGGGTACTTCCCTGGGTAACTCTGTGGTAAACGAGCGCCGCACCAGTGTACAAAAAAAAAGAGTGAAAAGCAAAGTGCAAAGCGTAAGCGAAATTTCGGTTCTTTCTTTCGTCCACGCATTATTCGTTAAATAAAAAAACAATTGAAGTGCAAGCATCGTTATTTTGTCTTTTTAGTTTGCACGCGTTCTCTGCATTGCTGGAACATTCTTTGCTATTCCCGTGAATTATTGAAATAAAGTGTTAAGCAAACAATCAAAGAAGTGAATAAAATAAAAAATAAAATTATTTACAGGGTAAGACAAAGCACTTTAGCGAACTTATAAATAGAAACAAGTGAAAAAGTCGGTCAAGCCCGACTATAATATACTCTGTACCTCTCTCTCTCTCTCACTCTCTCTCCCTCTCTCTCTCTCTCTCTCTCTCTCTCTCTCTCTCTCTCTCTCTGCAGATTGTGCAGCGTTGGTTGTGAAAGGGTGGGTGGTGGGTGGCAGGGGTGGCAGGGTGATTCAGATTCATATTTGCTCATAACAGAGAACCGCTCGTCCGATCTTTATCATTTCTTTGGTAAATCGATACATATTCTAATGACTAACTATCTCTAGAAGGTACAAATCATCTATCTACAAAACTGTAGGAGATATGACGTTTTTTAGAGTGTGGGGGCAGGAGGGCGTGGCAAAAATTGAAAATAAACTTGATCTGCCTGCAAGTATAAGAAGCATTTGTCCCATACATGTCAAACCTCTATCTCTTACCATCTCTAGAGATCTGTTTGTTCATACGGACGGACAGACGGACAGACAGACGGACAGACAGACGGACAGACGGACATGGCTATATCGACTCGGCTGTTGATGCTGATCAAGAATATATATACTTTATAGGGTCGGAAATGATTCCTTCTCCCTGTTACATACTTTTGCACAAACTTAATATACTCTATGTACCTTCGGTACAGAGTATAAAAATGTATAGAAGCCGGTGTTACAAGGAAGGAACAAAAATTGAAATCGTGTGAGAAGAAATGGTGATTGAAAGTGAAAATTTGTTTTGTGAACGCATTGACAGTGAACTAGAAGATGTAGGAAGAGTATTAATATTAATGTGACTGTGGAAATAAGTTAGAGACTGGAAAAGCAAGATAGATTGAGTGAAGATTTAAGAAATTGGTTTAAGGCATGACCCACTCGTGAATGCGCTATGGACTTATTTTCAAGTACACTTCTTTCTTTTATTACATTGCGCCAATAGGATGTTGTACTGCCTAAAGACAAGAGTATCAAAATTTGGAAACCCCGTCAGCGCATGTTGCAGCTATTTGTTGAACATTTCCCTGTTAAATTGTTAAAGTTTTTACTTTTATTCTTATTCTTATTTATTTTGTTAACAGATTGATGCAATGAAGAGCCAAGTGATGCCAGGTGGCATTTAAAAAAACGTAAAGAATATTTTGGCCAATAGGGCTATTTTAGCCTACAACGTAGACGGCCAAAGCTTCGTTAAGAGCCGAAGCGAACTTTTATAGAGCCACGCTTGGTACGGGTTATTAAATATATTGTTAGTAGTGTTGTGCACCAACAAATTAATATATAAATTGATTGATCAATTGATTAAAAAATTTGTTGCAGTCTACTTATTTGTGAGTGAAATTAATTATTAACGAGATTGAATTATTTCCAATTAACAAAAAAAGTGATAGATTTTATATTAATTTTTTAAAAACAACCCATCATTAGAAAGAAAGAGGAAAACCAAGGCTGCAAACCGGTCTTGAACCGAACCCCTAAAAACCGGTTCGGTTCGGGTTTTTTTGCGTCCGAAGAACCCGGACCATGAACCGAACCCCTAATATTTTTGACTTCTCGAACCTGAACCCGAACTGGACCGCTTTTTTCAAAAAATTAGGTTCGGTTCAACATATTCAGGCATGTTCTCAATTCCACTACTTTTTGAAAAGTAAATCGAACGCAATTCCGCTTCGGTTTTGGTTTGTGTTTTTATAAATCAATTAAAGACTAGAATGCCAATTAAAATTCACTAACAATTTCTAAATTGATCACAGAATTAAGAAAAATTTACTTTATGTACATCAAGCAACTGTAAAGAGTGCGTAATTTGGCATTAGTTCTCAATCCACCGACTAACAAGCATTAATTTTCAAAACGAAAAACTTGTTCGTTTTGGTGTTGCGAGAACATGAATCACTTCCACTTTCGAAGGTTGCCGTGGAAGTGGAAGTAAGAACATGCCTGATTGTGTAGTTCTTCCAACGACACTTACAGGGAAATATATAAATTGCTTGTAATCTGACTGCTCTCATTCAATAAGCTTTCCAATCCTGCGACATTTCTCTAGGTCAGATTTATACTATCAACGTCGATAATGATGCGAATATGGATCGAGCAGGATAACTTTTGAATGACAACTGCAGAGCAGAAAAGGAATGCAACTATAAAGACTGTAATGATGATAAAGGTTGCTCACATGCATCAAAAGTATTTCTTGATTTGGAATATGACCAAGTTACCTCAATAGACTTCTTGCTTGTTGTGCTGCACGAACTCTAAATTTAGTAATTAACGAATTTTTTTAGGGTTAGTTTGACATTAGAATACTATAGAGTTCCCATACTTCTCCGTACTCACACTATATGAAATCTTTGCTTATAGAAGAATTACAAAAAAATATTGCTCGATTGTGAGACAGCTATGGAACTTAACCTACAAAATGTGCTAACAAATTCTAACAATTAATAATTTATGTATTCAGAGTTCTTTAAAAGAAGCTTCACCTAAAATCTTTTGAATTGAAAACTGCAGGATTTACAATTACTACTGAGTGGCTTTTCTTTTCGAGCAACTGCTCTGAAATATTTAAAATTATTATTTAAAAATATATTTATTTTTATTAAAATTTTTTAATTAATATATAATAAATTATTCTTTGTTTGTTTATTACTATAAACTTTCGATAAACGTTCTTTTATTATAAGCTCAGTTGCCCATATTGTGGGAAGGGCTCTTACCCCGAGTTTTTTTAACTTTGTTAACTTCTGCTGAAGTTCCAAAAATAATTTCTTAATGAGAGTTTTCAAAATTTAATTTTAAATAAATAAACTTTTGATTACAAAAAGAGAAGTTTATGAAAGCCATAGAAAGCAATGAACAAATATCAAATATAAAATCTGTAAATGATGTTAGAGATTCTTTTGACAACTGACCAAGAGAACATACATCGTCAAATGTTTTAAAATTTTGGTAGGTCAAAAAAACGAATACTTAAAACAAATTGCCTTAACTATAATTGATGTTCCAGCATCTCAGAAATCAGTTAAACGAGCCTTTCTAACATATAAGTATGATCATCCTGATCAAGAGCTAGTGAAGATAGTTAAACAGCTCACAGCTTAACAAATAAGTATTTATAAACTCAAACTATTCCTATGGCCAAGCGAACCAAGGTTCAAACCAAAACCTTGGGTTCAGGAACCGGTCCCGAACCGAACCTTAAGTTTTTACAACAGGGGTTCGAACCCCCGACCGAACCTTCTGCAAAATTTTAGAGGTTTGCAGCCTTGAGAGGAAAACAACAACAAATTACAATAAAAAATCACACAAATGAATACTAAATTTATTTTAAATTAAAGCTGTTTTATTTATTTATTCTCATCATGGGCACCCATGTAACTACCCATTTTATGGGTACCTACATAAGTACCCTTATCATGGGCATCCAAGATGTAATAATATGGGTACCAATGTGAGTACTCTTTTTAGCCACCCTAATATGGGGACCCAGTTCACTAGCTCTACGGTAAACGATGTGGTGGCGATTGACCCTATTTGCGGACATTTCATACAAAATACGAAATGAAAAAACGCATTGCTTAGGGTTAGTAAAGTAAGTAGAGGTGGTTACCTAGTCAGTACTTATTTCACCAGCCACGAACTACTTCCCAAGTTTTGCTGGGTAAGTACTGGTGTTGCGTACGGGTGTGTGTGCTCGTGTGTATGTTCGCGTTGTATGTGTATTTTAATGTGTGTCTCAATTGTACAGGGTATTTTGAAGTCAGGCCACTCGTCTTCAACGCTCTAACTTGTTACTCTACGAGTAACGGGTATAAAAAATAATACAAGAAAGAGTCAACTTGATACACGTTAGTATCGAATTGAAATCCTCGAAATTTCATCTTAATACTTTCGAAGATATCTATTTGATTCTTGGAGTATTAAAGAGAATTTGATACTCAATAGTTTCAAATTGATGTCTGTGTGTCTTTTGAACAATTTTTTGGGTGTATACTTATTATACGATGCTTTCTCGCCTGTTACATACAGCAAATTAGGAGACGGGTAAAAACCGTTGAATCTACCATACTCCACTTAAAAACTGCTCAACCCAGATACTCGCAGGATCAAAAAGACATTTCAAGAATTTGTACATTAGTTCACAAAAGAACGAAAGGTTAAAGTCGTCTAACTTTACTAACGGAACAACTTCCAATGCAACAAATTGAATTGACACAGATTTTGCTATATTAACGACTTTTATCTGACATGGCGGAAAATGAATTCAAAATATATTATAATTTCCAATTTAATTTACAATTGTTTAATTCTATGCCTGCATGGCCTTAACAAATGAAATATCCCAGCGATGATTGGTTTATGACAATTTCTGTAATGAGTTCGAGTTGCTTGTCATTTTAATTGATTATTGAATTGAAAATTTGCGTGGCCTATAATTTTTTTCCTGTGTGTTGGCATTTAATTAAAAGGCGGAAATGAACAATTTAATTAATTTATTGCCTATAAGCAGAAAACGTTTTTATAGGGCTCATATGTTGCATATTATATACGTATTTTAATTAGATATTAGTTTATCAAATTCGCTGATAAATAAAATGCAAAGGGTAAAATTCATATCTTCCATTTCACCCCAAATGTTCGACTCCCATACATAAATTCCCAGACAGGCGCTAATTATGTTCAACATTTTATGACTTAAGTAACGCCGGCCAGCTAAAGCTGAGGATAAGGATCACACTTGAGGATTGGTGGTTGGATACATGTTGCAGTTGTTGAACCGGCGACTCTTTGTTGCTAATCACTTTACGACACGCAAAGCTTAGCACAACAATTTTTGCGTTGGTTAACCCACACTGAGACTGAAACCCCCCATATATTTAAATGAAAAAAAATGTTGTATTTACAAGCGGCAGGCAAAAAGCCCGAGAGCCACCCAATTGTGCACGCAAATATCAAGTTGCTTTTTGCAAATAAAATAAAGCAGTTTTGGGCCGTTGAAGAAGAGCTAGCAATTAAGTTTAAATGAAAAAACTAATTTGGACTTTAATTATTACCAATCTTTTCTTTCAAAATTTGCTCCATTAAGCTTGAGAGCTTTATTCAAGTCTCATGTCCGCATTTATCCTTCGATGCAATCGCAAAAATTTTCATCATCGACACTCCGACGCCCCAATATGTATGCTACATAAAACGCAGACATGGAAAGAGCGATTCGACAAGCGATTTCAGCAACACTTTGCGATAAGCTAACGCAAACTGCAAGTCCAAGCAACGAAATTCAATCGATTTCCGTTTAGCAAACGATGAACCACTGAAAAAACGAAAAAACAAGCGGGTTGTCGCTGTTGTTGTTGATATTGTTGCTTCTTCTCGGTACTTTCACTTTGCTGTTTGCACGTTTGCGTTGTTATCGTTTGTTTTGCTGTTGTGCAAATTATTACATTGACCCAGTAAGCAGAAAAGTTTCGCACACGCGTGTGTGCGGAAATAAAGGAAAAGAGACTAAAACATAGCGAACGTCCCAAAGTGGACGAAGATGATGACTTATTTATGGGCCAAATCAAAGCAGGAATCCTTCTTGGCCATAAAATGAAATTTAATTGCAGCAACAGCCACAAAAAGTAATTAACTTATTTTTCCTTAATTGTTTTTTATGCGTTTGCCATAAGTATTACAAAGGTTGTAAACAAAAGCGAAACTCCAATTTGTTCACCAGATGGTCAGAAACCAGTTTCAGAGGCTCGTTTGCCGTCGGAAAGCCAAGATATCTGCCTACATAGATAACTAAACACAGCTTTTTCATTTGTTTTTTTATACCGATACGGTGCACGGAGTTTTATTTCGGTATACCGGTACGTAATGGTATAAGTCCTTTTTAAATTTAGTTTAAATAGTTGAAAATTTAAAATCATATTATTTGTGAGAAGCAAAAAGGTATAAAATTAAACAGAAAAGGTGCAATATCTTGAAATTAAAAGAAAACTTCAGCTTCACAACGGCCATACCCGATTTCGATATCGGCATCTATCTATCTATTTATCTTTATACGTTGTTTTTATCTTTTGTCTTGTTTATACGCTAAAATTGCATAGTATAATCTACTATGAGCAGGGAATCAAACCGAAACGAATTTCGTTTCGTTAAAGGGTTCTGTTTTCCTTCTATTTTATTTCAGTATACCGGTACGTTCCGGTATGGACCTGTAAAATAACAGAAAATTTAAAACTCACTGTTTGGTGATAGCGCATACTGCAGGTTTTCGCAGATTCGACAAAGCTGCGCCCAGTGTGAATAAGCTATAAGATGATTAAAATACATTTTAATTTACAATGTCGCCAAACTTAACGTTATGGTAATAACAAGAAAGGTAAATTAATGATTATAAGCATAATGTGCATCTGATTTCTTTGCGGAGGCATAATAAACTTCACCCTTGAAAATAAACGTTCTACGCTTACTTGGGTTGCTGGAAGAGCAAGAAAAACTTTTGATACTTCATACAATTCCAGAAACTTTATCGAAGTTTCTGACCATCATTTAAGTATATCCTATAAAACAAAACAGTTGTATCATTTTCATACAAACACATCGATTTTATTTTTTGTTTTTGGTCTAAAAAATCAAAAGGAATAAAAATATTTAAAAAATTAAGAGATCAATAAAAACTTTTTAGGTAAAAAGCATAGCTAAAAAAGGTTCAAAAGGTAAAATATGTAAAATATGCTTTCTCAAAATACCACTAAAAATTCCTACTTTGTTTAGAACGCAATAAATATAAACTCGAGAAGGTACTACACAGGCAGGCTCTGTAAATGCCTCATAGCGTACTATTCAAAGTACAATTACGGTAAATGGTTTGGTATTGTACTCCGTTTTCCGACGGTAAGTCGAATAGTAGGACCGCAAGGCGTACCGTTTTGTGGTGTGTTCGTTACTACGAGCAAAAAGTGATTCGGAGGCGCGAACCTTATCATAAAATTTTGAAATTTCGGTTTTTGTAGCATCTGGCAGATTCACACTTAGTTGCAGCGAAAATAATGGAGCTGGCGCGGTTTTCGTTCCTCTTCAGGCCAGTCGTCGTGATACAACTGCGTGCTTGGTATTTAAACATTTTTAAGAATTTGATTAAACACATGGGCCTGTAAAAAGTGTGCTAACATAGTTATGAAAGTTTGCACTTTGGTATTTTTAATATGGTGCAATACTGCTACTAGTCCTCTTCTTTTCGCATTTCGCAATTTAATGATTTGTAAAGTGATTTTAAATACAATTCTTCTTTTTGTCCTTCTTCCATTATCTAAGCTCTATCGTTCCTTTCAGAGTGTAACATACCCCAAGGTCCAAACCAAAAATTCCTTTGCCCCGAGCGTTCCTAACCAAAACGTATTTGCGCCCGCGTGGTGAACACAAAAAATTGGGACCTTCTTTCGGTCGGTGCGCTAGAAGCATTACCGTAGTTGCTTTGTTCGTTACTTTCGTTTTTAACCATGAATAAAAGGCATATTTTTATGTGCAGACGCCTACTTGGTAGCATATATTTTTCAAAATGTAAAAGCATGACATATTCCAAAATAGGTCGAAATAGGTTAAATATGTTAGCATATTCTCAAATATGCTTTTAGGTCGAAGATATGCAATATGTCAAATATGCAAAACGCATGAGGATTTAAATTATTCTACTTTTCATGAAACAAATTTGTATGCGATCAGAAATTATTTTTGGACCGCACAATAAAAAATATGTTTTCACCTAAAATCCGATGTCTACTAATAACATATATATATATCGATTTCATCTCCCCTTTCGGGCAAAATATTTGGGTCAGAGCTGCTTTCCTCATTTAGTTGCAATCGAACAGAAGTGGATAAAATTCTTGAATATATATAAACTTCGAGTTTGACTTTGCTGCTTCACGGCGAACAAAGAATATTAAAAATATTAAAAATCGATTGGCATGTTCAGATAAGTACTTCTTCGTGCATGCTGTTAGGCTTTGGAATCAGCTACCCAACAGTCTTAAAACAATAAGAAGCGCCCCACAATTTAGAATTAAATTAGAAGAAACATTTGCACCCTAAAATTAGCATTATTACCCTCTGTAAGATTAACTTAGAATATGTAATTTATTTTCTCTACACCAACTGATTTATGTATGTAATATTTTTAAGCTAGTGATTGTCATTCTTGTGACTAATACCAAAATTAAGAAGTCTCTGTACTTGTAGTATTAGGAAGATCTTCAGTTATATATCTGTCAGTTTTCTGTTCAGAGGCTAGCGTGATATTATAATGACGGTCTAAGAAAATGCCACATAGGAATGCATGATTTTAAAAGAGACTGATCTCGCGTTTTTCTATTTCACTGAACAAAAGTTTTGCTAAGCCAGAATCTTTATTTATTTGAAGCTTACAATCGAGCCAAATACTTCGGTACAACGCACAGTGGTCGGGCTTGTATAGAGTGAGCGGCCAAAAATACTTCTAGTGGAGATATCATTAGGAATCTTATTTCATAATTCTATAATATTATAATAAGTAATAAAACACAACAAACAACCCCAACATAACCAAAAAAATTGTTCACGCAAATAATCAGTGGCTGGCTCATCGATTTCGTCATCGATTTCCTCACTTATCCGTTTTCTCTTTCTTTGCCTTGAACTCTGGAAAAAATTTATCTTGGGACGACCTATATTATTTATAGATATTTGTACATTACAATCACCAATCAAATGTATACTTTTTTTCGACTGTATTTCGCCAAATTGTTGAAATTCTTTTGCAGCAATAATGAACGCGTTCTTCCATATGGGTCCTTCTTTTTTATAGAGAACAGTTAAAATTTTTTTTTCATTTAATAAAAAAAATCGAAATTAGATCCGGCATCATAACGTAATGGTTTTGCACAAATTTTTGTTATTTTATAAACAATTTCAAAAATCGTCAAAAACGGAAAATGGAAAAAGGGTTTTTAAAAACGTGATATCTCGGTTTGGTTTATCGGACTGGTATCAAATTGATACTGGTGAAAAGTATTTTACTGTAGTACTCAAATTATATTTTATAGATTTTTAATTATTTAATAATATTGTATTGTTGCTAAAATTATTTATAATTTTTCTCAGTGTTAACCACCATGATACAGATTCTAAGCATAAACAATTTATTGTCCTAAACGTAACTTAAATTTTGGTGTTTGCAAAAGATGGAGACTTTTATGGTTTAAAAGTTATGAATTTTTGAAGTTATAAACAAATTAAAGTTGCCCTTAAAAAATGCGTTGCCACTCAGTCAGTTTCAAAGCTCTACGACTGAAACTTGGCAAATTGGCTTTATATTTATCAAGCTTTTCAAAAATGTCAACATCACACAGATCGGACGTCTATTTCATATAGCTGCCATGAATGCTATGATTATGAATTTTGTTGTGGATTAGGGTGACCAGAGTTTTGAAAGTATATTATACCACAACCAAATTCGGATTTCTATGGCAGCTATATGATATAGATGTCCGATCTGTATGATGTTGACAATTTTGAAAAGCTTGATAAATATAAAGCACAATTGCAAGTTTCAATCCAGACTTTAAAACTGACTACGTGAGAAATTTTTTATTTAAGGGCAACTTTTTATTTGTTTATAACTTCAAAAATTCTAACTTTTAAACCATAAAAGTTCCATCTTTTGAAAACACCAAAATTTAGTTATTTTAGGGCAATAAATTGTTTATCCTAAGAAGCTATATCTGGTGGTTAACACTTAGAAAAAATTATAAATAATTTTTAGCAACAATTACTTAATATTATTAAATAATTTAAAAATCTATAAATTATTTTGAGTAGAAACAGTAAAAACTTTTTACCAATATCATTTGAGACCTGTCGATAAACCAAACCGGATATAACGTTTTAAAAAACCCTTTTTTCCATTTTTCCGTTTTGACGATTTTGAAATTGTTTATAAAATTAAGAAAAATTTGTGCAAAACCGCAAATTACGTTATGATGGGCATGTCGAGATCTAATTTCGATTTTTTTATTAAATGAAAAAAAATTTTTTAACTGTTCGGTTTATAAAAGAATGACCCATATGTTTCAAATTTTGAGTTCCAACTACATAGCCTTCGCGCTCGATCTTCAGTTGCAAAATATCACATATCTTCTTAATCTTCTCTGCATTTGTACCGGTCTCGGAGCACCAATTTTCAAATTCGCATTCACAAGAATCCCCTACAACAGAAATTAAAATAATAAAAAATGTTAACATAACATTAAAATATCAATTAAATCGCAACAAAACATTTAATTATTTATTGCACAAAAGGAGCAAGAGAGACAAGCACAAAAACTGGCACAAAAGCAATGATGATAATCACAAGAAACGGAACAAAAAAGCACAGTTACACATACAAAAAAGGAAACAAAAAAGCGAGGCCGCTTTGATACAGATAACACCGCAATCTGCAAAAATCGCAACTGAAATTTAACCAATATAATCTGTAAATATTGACGATTATTATACTCTGTAGAAGGTAGAGTATATAAGTTTGTGCAAAAGTATGTAACAGAGAGAAGGAATCATTCGACCCATAAAGTATATATTTCTTGATCAGCATCAACAGCCGGTCGATATAGCCATGTCCGTCGGTCCGTCGTAGAACAAACAGATCTCCAGAGATGGTAAGAGATAGAGGTTTGACATGTATGGGACAAATGCTTCTTATACTTGCAGGCAGATCAAGTTTATTATCAATTCCCGCCCCCGCAATTTTGAAAAAACGTAATATCTCCCACAGTTTTGTAGATAGATGATTTGTACCTTCTAGAGATAGTGAGTCATTAGCAATATGTATCAATTTGCCGAAGAAATGATAAAGATCGGATGAGCGGTTCTCAAGTTATGAGCAAATAGGACCCCCTCCCCCCCAAAAACAACCAACGCGAAATGTTAGATAGAGAGAGAGAGAGAGAGAGAGAGAGAGAGAGAGAGAGAAAGAAACTAGAGATGAGCAGAGAGCTTGCATTCTTTATTAGGTAAGAGTAAGAATAGTGGGCGCGTTTTTTCATTTTTAACATAAAATTTTTTTTTTAGATGTATTGTTTCCGGCTCGAGGTCAGGTTGATAGAAAAAACGATTTATGTTTCTTTTTTCTCCGATATATTTCGGTTGCTCTTCGGCATCCGTCTTCAGGGCAAAACTACAAAAATTTTATACACCAATATTAAACATTCAATGCTTTAACAAAATTCACAAAAAAAACAGTTTACATACAATTTTTACACGTCTGCACCGTGTGACGTGGAGTCTTCAACTAATTGTCAGTGAGTAAGTGTCTGTATAAATGCGCGCAGTTCTCAGTATCAGTCTTAAAATTGAGTCTCCTGTCAGTTGAAACGCTTGAGATATGTAACATTTCTAATGTGAAGCGTTTGTTGTAATGCTGCTCTTGTTGTAGTATTGTCGCTGCCTCAAAATTTGGCGAGTGGCCGCTTTCTACGCAATGTGCTGCCAGCGCAGTTTTTTGTATGTGTGTTTGATGTCGTAGCTTGTAGTCAGATTTATGTTGGGCTATTCGGGTTTTTAACTTGGATTTTGTCGTTCCTATGTAGACTTTGTTGCAAATATCGTCATTAGATCCTTCGCATGGTATTTTGTAGATGACATTCTTGACATCCGCTTTGTCTATTTTTGATTTGGTCCTGTTGAAAAATCCTTTCATCGTGTTTGAAGGTTTATGCGCAATTTGTATGTTTTGTTTGTCGTAGCAGTTTGATCGTGCGAATCGTTCTGATAGTTTAGGTACGTATGTGAGTGATCGGTATTTCTTAGGTTCCAGTATTCTGTTATTATTTGCGTTTTTGTGTCTTTTTATCAATGAGTCAATTACCCACATAGGGAAATCATTATTTGACAAAATTACTTTTATCTCCGATTCTATGGCTGTCTGATATGTTTTGTCGCTGATAGTTGTCATTCGTTGAATATACCCTAGTGCCGTATTCATTATCATACTTCTTGGATGTTTTGAATTAAAGTTGATAATCCGTCCTGAGGCTGTTGGTTTCATGTACCACTTTGTTTTTAAAATGTTGCCGTGTCTATTTATTGTGGTGTCTAAATAAGGTAATTTTCCGTCTTCTTCTAGTTCCAATGTGAATTTAATGTTTCTGTGATAGCTATTCAGCGTCTCCAGAGTAGTTTGCACTTCGTCCTCTCTCACTATAGCAAACAAGTCATCAACGTATTTGGTGAGTACTCTGGGTTGATGTTTTAGTTTCCTGATAGTGCTCTCTAAAAGTTCCTCCATTATAATGTCTGCTATATGGGGAGGCTGGGGATCCCATGGGCATTCCTTTCAGCTGAGTGTATATTTTGTCCTCAAATTTAAAATATCTACTCTCCATAATGCAAAATTTTGTTATGTCCATGAAAAGTTGTCTGGGAATTTGGGTATGCTCTCTAATTTTTGGCCATTTTTGTCTAATGGTGTCCATTGCTAAATCTATCGGTATGCTAGGAAACAGGGACACAACATCAAACGACACAAGAACTTCATCGTCACATATATGGGTATTGTTCACTCTTTCTTTGAATTCTGTCGCGTTTTTTACATTAAATGTTGATTCCATCGTCAGGTGGTTAAGAATCTCGCAATATCTATAGTTCGTGAGCAATTACAACAAACGCTTCACATAAAATGTTACATATCTCAAACGTTTCAACTGACAGGAAGACTCAATTTTAAGACTGATACTGAGAACTGCGCGCATTTATACAGACACTTACTCACTGACAATTAGTTGAAGACTCCACGTCACACGGTGCAGACGTGTAAAAATTGTATGTAAACTGTTTTTTTTTGTGAATTTTGTTAAAGCATTGAATGTTTAATATTGGTGTATAAAAATTTTTGTAGTTTTGCCCCTGAAGACGGATGCCGAAGAGCAACCGAAATATATCGGAGAAAAAAGAAACATAAATCGTTTTTTCTATCAACCTGACCTCGAGCCGGAGACAATACATCTACAATTAGAAAGGTCGCCAAATCACAATTGATTTATTAGCTAAGTTTTTTTTCTCCGTAGCTCCCTCTGTCGATGGTGCCATCTACTTGACAGTCAGCGGATAAGGGGTTTCAAGTTACACTTCATGTTTGGCGCCAACTAATTTTTTAATTTTGCATTTTATTTATGGAGAATATGACTTAAATTGGAAATTGGTTGTTAAATAAGAAACAAAAATCTGGAGTACATCGCCGACGAAGCACCTGGCGTTAGACGAATTGAGGTTATGGTAGACTTCATCTTGTATTGTCGACTTCACCATTAGCAGCGATGAGCCTACTTTATGGTACACTTGGCCTTTAATTTTGAATGTTGAATTAAATTGATGATCATTTGCCGCTATACTCTGCATTATTTCCGTTTGAATTAAATCTACGATAGGACTTCAGAAACAGGTTTGAATCTGGATCCGTGCCGTTGAGCAAGACGTTTAACGGATTTGATGGCGGTTCAATTTCAGGTAGTTGCACTTTTCCTGATGCGCAACACAACCCGACGGACTCATTTTTGAATTTGAGCGCATGACAAATGGGACATTCTTTGTCCATAGCACCAATCAGGACTTTTAGATGAGCGCAATATTCGATATCTGAATCATACTCGAATGCGAGACGACGGAACGAAGCGGATGTAAATGCTCCATGTAATTGTTGTCGTGGTCGATCAATTCTTCTATGTGTTATAACATTTGTCCTGCGCGATTGTCTGAGCTCCAATTGTTGTTGTTGACTTCGGCAAGCTCGTGCCTTTTATGACTGAGAAGAGCGAGTAAATTCATTTATTTTATGTAATAAAAATAAAAAAATCTGTCCTTGCTGCACACACAAAGATAGGCCAAATTAAAAACGTTCTACGAAAAACGATATTCCGATAACGATTAACAAAATAATGACACGCCGTCAATTCAAATGAATGTTCTGCACTGGGATTCGAAATATAGTTAAAAACCTATAGCACACCTGGGATATATACACAAAAAATTTCAATAAATCACTTCACAACCGCTTACCACCCACTTTCCCCCCTTCCAAAACAACTAACCACCCACATCCCACTCAAATCCCATTCACTTCCCAGTGGGCATCCCGGCGTTATTTCCAACATCGGAAAATAAAAACACAAATGAATTCATTTCATTATTACCTTACAAACCGAGTTTCAAGCCGATCGGATGAAAATTAGTTTTTGGCATGCACAATTTTCCGGGAATTTTTCGACCGTCAAGTCAAGTTTTCCAACTTCGGAAATTCAAATTTCAAATTATTTCGTATTCTGTCCTTACAAACCGAATTTCAAGCCAATCGGATGAAAAATAGTTTTTCATTCGGAATTTTCCGACCGTTAGGTAAAATTTTCCAACATCGGAAAATCGCATTTCAAACTATTTCGTATTCTGTCCTCTCAAATCGAGATTCAAGCCAATCGGATGAAAAATAGTTTTTTCATTCAAAATTTTCCGACCGTTAGATCAAATTTTTCAACATCGGAAAATCGCTTTTCAAACTCTTTCGAATTCTGTCCTCACAAACAGAGTTTTAAGCCAATCGGATGAAAAATAATTTTGTGCATGCAGAATTCTCCGGCTATTTTCCTCGTGGGCACATTTTCCAAAATCGAGAAAGCACGTTTCGAATTATTTCGTTTGCTAACAAACCAAGTTTCAAGTCAATCGGATGAAAAATAACAATTTTCCCATACAAAGTTTTCCGAAGCTTATCCAACTTTTCCGGTTGAATTTTCCAAAACCCCGTCTTATTACGTACTTTCACCATTAACAGAAACTCCTGTCCAAATTTCAGCTTTCTGTCTTTTTAGGCTGTGCGATGATTGCCAATCAGTCAGTAAATCTGTCAACCAGTAAATCAGGACACTCTCTTTAATATTTATAGAGATTTAAAGAAAATTCAAAATCAGATATTTTTAGTTTTTATGGGCTCCCAGATGTTTCTGAACATATCAACATATCAACAACGTGAGTTGAAATTCTGATATTTGTTAAGCCGTTGAGTCTGTGATCAGACATATTGAGCTTTTAATTTTTAGAGCAGTCTTAGCTTTCTAATTTCTTGATTTATCTCGTTTTTGCAGCAAGTGTCAAGTCCTTGTCAAGAATTTTTGCAGATTTCACAATGTTTTCAACTGAGTGCTTGGTTTTTTAATCAAACCCTCTAGAGCCAGAATGTAAAGCCAAATCGATATATCCATGTCCGTCAGTTTGTCCGTATGAATAAACAGATCTCAGAGATGATAAGAGATACAGGTTTGCCATGTATAGAACATACACCGAGAAAAAAATGTCGAGCAAATTTTAAGCCTAAAGAGAATGATTTGATCCCGGCAGCAGGAATAAAATTTTAAGTACGAGTGAGCCTAAGAGAGCAACGCTGCTGGGCTACATTTATACTTCTTATAATTGTAGGTAGATCAAGTTTACTTTCATTTCTCGCCGGCCCTCAAATTTGTAAAACGTCAAGTCTCCTGGATAGATAGTTCGTTCCCTCCAGACATATGCAGTAATCTAGATTAAATATCGATATCCGAAGGATTGAAAAAGATCGGATTAACGATACTCAAGCTAGGAGCAAAATAAAATGCAATGTAGCAGGTGCCGGACCAGCTTACACCACCCTGCCCGGCATTATATTTAACAAAGACAATCTAAGAGAAGAGAGAGAAACTTAGTGTTGAGCGTATAACATCAATATTGCACGATCCTTGAATAAGACAATTTTTGTGGGTAATATCAGGTCACCGCTAATATCTAGTTTGAGGCAAAACATTTGACCTTCAAATTTATCAGCAATGATGACGCATGAAAGGGATTATCCCTTTATTTGAGGACAATAAAAAACTCGCGATGCGGTGTTGTCGCAATGACTATTTTTTTAAGGGGTGAACTCTTACCTATTCTGACCAGCAGCCCACTGATTGTTAGCTGAGCTCTCTGAAATCCCGTGCAACTGTTGATTTATTTTTATACTCTGCACACACAGTGTGCAGTGTATATTAAGTTTGTGCTTTTGAACGTGTTTAATACCATGACGACATTCTTAACTGGCGGTCAGAATGCTCAGAATGAGATTTTAAAAGTCGTGCTTTCTGTTCCACTAATCAGGTTAGCGTGGAACGACTATTGCCTGAATCCGCTAAGAAGTTGCATGGACTTAACCTCCTTGAATGCAATTATGTTTTTAAATTCGAGAACTAACTAAAACACTGGCCAACAGCCATTTTGGTCCAGCCTTATAGATGACAAATTCTGATCCCGTTTTGTGTTTATAGCAAATTTTTCAAACTTAATCGCCGTGTACCAGCCATTTGGGATGGTTGAATTTTAATTAAAACCACTTTAGCATGTAGCCCAATGGTTCTTCTAATTTCACAATTTTTTTTGCATATAAATCTTGTCGATGGACAAAGTTACAGGCGGTTAATCCCGAAAAATGAATTAAATTTTATGGCAGGATAACTAGATTGATACACAACATTTGTGTGTGTATAGGAAATATTAAAAGACTACTTGATCTAACATAGACCATTAATTGTCATGCAAATGTACAATAACATTCAATCAGAACTAGATTAAAACAATTTGCCACAAAATTCATATTTGCTTAATATCAAACAACCTCTCGAGAAACATTCAATTTTATGAATTGGGCTTGAAATGGGCCAAGTGAGTCCACTGTCAAAAAGTTTTGGGTCGTAAATAATTCTCCCGTTAATCTTACTTTCCTGGTAAGAGTAAAAACATAGGGGAAGCAACCTTGGGTTCGACCGGTTCATGTTTATATACCCATGGAGCATGAAACATGCCTGCCACTTTGTTATTTGGCGTAACATATATTCATCCGATTTTGATCAAACTCTCCATAATTATTTTGTGAAACCGAAAATATTCATAACTGGAAAGCTCATTATAAAGACGCCATCATTGTTTATTTTAAAAAACGGTGGAAAGAAAGGAAAAAAATTAGCTTATTTTGTGCATATTGTTAGTGAAAAAAATATGTTTACATTAATGCAAGATGCTAAAGGTCTTTATAAGGCTTATTCCCGTCTCTCGCGTCGCTCCTTCTTCTCGCCTCATAACTTGCTTGTATGACAGTTAAGTATGTAAGCACGAACCGTCTCTCTTTCTAAATACTTAAAAAAAAAAAAAAATTTTTAAAAAAAAAAATTACTCCCAAACCGAAAAACGTGGAAAAAGGAATTTTATAGAAATTCTCTTCCTTTCGTTGTCTCTTTCACCCTCTTAGCTTTGTCAGTGACGTGCGGTGCTTAAGTTTCGACTAAAAGAGAGCGAATGTTTAACAATTCTTAAAGGCTTAAAAATTCAAAAAGTCAATTGTCGGGACGGACTCACAAAGTTATTCGCTTGGAGCAGTTTTGTACTACCTTGCATTCTTGCTCATTCCCTCCAAATCAATAAGAGTGGTCAATTTCCTAGACATATACATTCGTTTCACAGATAGAGTCTTTACTGAAATCGCTTTCCGCCAGGCATTTGTTGAAGTTTGGGAAATCGTAATAGTCACAGGAGCTTACTCCGTAGATTATAGTAGTTGCGGTACTCATTTGGCCCATTTGTAGCCTAATTCCATAAAATTTTAATGTTTCTTTGGAGGTTGTTTGATAATAAACACGTCGTACCAATTACAAAAAAGTCAATTATTATGAGTGTGGAACCTAAAAAAAATTAGTGTGCTGAGATACCGAAAAACAAACGTCAAAAAAATGCAAATTTGATTTTTAAGTTAATCTATTAGTGTTTATAAAAATTAATTAGAATTTAAAATCATCAATAAAAAACAGATCGGATAACGGGGCATCCCCGCACAAACGATGTGTGAAGGAAAAATGCGATGGATGCCAGAAGCAGCCATCAATGTCCAGTTCCTATTTTGGCAAGGGAGAAATATGGGAGGAGGTACCTATGAGTATTCTGATAATGGAAGACGAGGATCTAGTAAAAGAATGGCATGTTCAATAGATACGTTAAAGTCGGTACCTGTACGCGAAGTGAATGAATGAGCCTGGCTGTAGCCGACTACCCCGGAGACCGGGATCTCCCAGAACCATTTGAAAGCAAATTCGACATGACAATTCCATATAATATAGAACTCACGTCGAGACTCAATTTAAAGTCAGCCAGGCTGTCAGAAGGACGATTCCTTCGGGACGAAGGTTCGCACGTCGATACAACTCCATAGACGCAAAAGTTTTATTTCTCTTTGAGAAACGCCGAAACGAAAACATCCTCACCGAATACGATCGGTCGTGCAAGACAACAAAATTTAATAAATTTCAAAAGCGAGTACTCCAACTGTTGGCGCACAAAAAGTCATTCGCGGGTGGATAAAACATATAGTGCTGAAATACAAAAACCAAAACGTCAAAAAATAAATGGGATTTTTAATTAAAACGGTTGTTTATAAAAATTAATAGAATTTTAAATTATCAATATAAAAACAGATTGAAATACGGATAGTTAAGGATGTATGGGGGTTCTCCCACAAATCGTGTTGAAGAGAGATGAGGATGCCAGAAGCAACATCAAGTCCACTCCTTCGGCAAGGGGAAGGGGATATAGTGGGAAGAAAGATTGTAAAGATCTAATGTTACTCACCAGAGGCATGTTCAATAGATACGTTAAATCACGGTACCCTGTACGCATGAAAAGCATACTCAAGACCTGCTGGTGGCCGACTACCCCGACCGGAGTTCAGATACCATTTGAAAAGCAAACTCGGACATGACAATTCCACATGATTAGAAGTCCTCAGACTTAAAGCTCAAACAGCTGGTTCAGAGGATAGACTGGTCGCAGTTGTTCCCAAGTTGGAGTACAATCTCCAATGACCCAAGTTTATTTCCTCTGAGTTGACCCAAAAGGAAACATCCTCCACCAATACAACTGGTGTCGTCAAGAAATCAAAATTAATAAATTTTCATAAAATTAAAAAAACATTACTTGTTTTATCCCAGACCAATTGTTCAGATCTTTGTCGACTGCCGCTAGAGGCTCTCCATGTCAACTCAGCTAAATTATATTTATTGGTGAGGCCAAACTTTCTTTTTTTGCCCCCCCCCCCCCCCCCGCCCCAACAATTTTGAAAAAATCATTAATTTTGTAGATAGATGATTGTACTAGGAAATGTACGATTTCCGAGAGGGATAGGGTTTCGTGGAATGAATTGAATCACTCCCCACCCCGCCACCCACACAACGTAACTTAGAGAGAGAGAGAGAGAGAGAGAGGTTTGTAAATATGAATTTTGCGGCAAATTGTTTTAATCTAGTACTGATTGAATGTTATTGTACATTTGCATGACAATTAATGTAAAGGTCTATGTTAGATCAAGTAGTCTTTTAATATTTCCTATACACTTTTGTGTATCAATCTAGTCATCCTGCCATAAAATTTAATTCATTTTTCGGGATTAACCGCCTGTAACTTTGTCCATCGACAAGATTTATATGCAAAAAAATTTGTGAAATTAGAAGAACCATTGGGCTACATGGTAAAGTGGTTTTAATTAAAATTTAACCATCCCAAATGGCTGGTACACGGCAATTAAGTTTGAAAAATTTGCTATAATTTTATGAAAATTTCTCTTTGAAGGCCAATTTAGGCGCTTTTGGGTTTGCTGATGATGCTCCATTGATTTTTTTAAGCGACCTTAATAGGTATACTGTCGCATAGAACTCATAAATACAGATATTGTTGCTCGGTGTAACCTCCATAATTTTTTAAAAGCCAAAAAAACAGCAAAATGGTTTTTCCGCGATATCTTGAAAACAAGAGCTGATGGAGAAAAACCGAGACCAGTTTTGGAATCACTGCACAAAACGGGATCAGAATTTAATACAAATAAGGCTGGACCTCACAAAAGTGGTCATTTTGTTGGCCTGTGTAATATATAATACGAGAAAGCATGTAATATTATCAGGCATATTTGGGTGCATTCTACCTTAAAAACTAATTGCCTCTCATGAAAAGCACAAAAAAAATTAAATTGCATGCTCATTTTATTTATTTTATATTTGAAAGTTTTCAAATTGGACGACATAAAGTGAACTTGTTCGTTCTTTTCACCCGCACGTATAAAATACCAAATTCAACACCCATTTAACTAAACAATGTGCATCTAAAATTTAGCGAATCTGCCAAACACCTTGGTGTAGTGTTGGACAAAAAGTTATATAGGAACAAAAAATAACTGAACGAATCCAAAAGGCAAATACTGCACTTTTCTTGTGCAAACGCGCAATTGGTCGCAAATGGGGATTTTTCCCTGAAACACTGCCGTTGTACGTCCATTAATACTATACGGAATCATTGTATGGTGGCCGGCTCTGGGAAAACCTTCCGTCTTAGAACCACAACTACAGTTCAACGTAGTGTTGCACTATGTATGACTGGTGCATTGCGTACTACAGAATGGACAGGTAGGAGGAGGAGTATTCCGACCAGATCTTGGGGTCAAAACTTCCTTTAGACTTCCCGATCATTGTAGTGTTTATCAGGCAGAGGTTGTAGCCATCTAGGACACCACCAACCTTCTGGAAACCGTTGCAATCCAAGGAAGTAAAGTATTCATTTTCTCAGATAGTCGAGCTGCATTAAAAGCTCTTGACGGTTATGTTAACAACACCAAAACTCTTACAGAGTGCCGCAGATCTCTTAATAAGATGGCTCAGCACTTTGAAATAAATCTCGTTTGGGTGCCTGGACACTGCAACATAGAAGGCAACGAGATGGCCGACCACCTCTCTAGACTTGGCACCACCACTCAGCTCTTACGACGATAGAGTAGAAAGGGGTATATGGTAACACAACGGGCCTTCATTGGCCTAACCTAACCTATTTAAAAGATATTAGGTTTATTTATGAAATTATTTTTTCAACATAATTGTGCAAAAAATCAAAAGTAAGCAGTTTGAAATCAAATAGAAGCAAAGTTAATTTTATATAACTTTTCTTTTGTTTATACGTTGAAATTGGTAAAATCAACAAGAAAAATCAATAAATCAACCATTTTTGTCCAAAAATGAAAAATGTTAAAGCCTATATTCCTAAACAAATGAAACTTATTTCCTAAAGAAATGAAGAAGAAAATGATATTATTTCTTCCATACGATTCCTCATTTCATTTAGCCTTTTGTTTCTATAATTTCTCGCAAATAATGACAATTGCCCTGAAAAAAAGTAAAAAGATAAAACTTTTTAATAGGGTATTCTCCATGTTCACCGTTTTTTTTTAGAATTATTTTGTATTATATTTTTACAGCTTGGATATTTGAGCATATCGCCCCAAACGGATTTTTTGAAATTCGAGTTCGCGTTTTCAGATAAGATTTTCTTAAAAAAGGTCCATAAAACAGCCTCGTTATGGAGAATAGAAAGAAACACAGCCGATGTTACAAATTTACCAATTCTCCAATTTATCACAAGCTGTGGCGCTCAGCTTAAAATGCCCCAGGGAACTCATCAGTTTTCTTTTATTCTCATTTGACCACAAGTTCTAATTTAATAATCACCCAAAGTGCCAAGAACAAACGACTAGCAGCAAGGTAAAGTCTAACCGCCGGGATTGGTTTGTGGTAACCAAAATAAAAACAAAAAAGAATCCACTTTTTTAACGTTAGTCCAACCGGCGGAAAAACTGAAACACAAAAAAAATGCCAAACGATTGTTGTTCAGGCGTTGCAATTAATAAAGGCCACACACGAGTGGGACGCAGGACATTGACACGGCAACTTTGCAGTCCTCAGGCCAGGCACAAAAAAGGTGTACAGCGAGAGGGCAAGCAAGCTTGCAACTGAAGGCACACATAAATTAGGGGCGTGTCCTTTACTTTTTGGTGTTCCCAAGGAGTGGCTGTTGGAGTAAATCTTCAATGTTTTGTTGCACAAGCGATAAGAAAAGATAAATGAGGCTTTAATGCAAAATAAATTAAGCACTTGTCGTGTGTATTATGGGTGGGGCTCTGGCATGCCGGGAATGACATTTGATTATCAGAGGCGTAGAGGCGTCCGCGAGCGACTTCAAACCGCGAGAGGCAAAACGCGAGCATTAAATAAATCAACGCCAGCGTTGACATCTCACATTCGTCCTGCTTTCGTACATAAAGTGTGTGTGTGACATAATAATGCCCGTAGCTTGCTTTAATTAAACTACACTTAACAAGCGGTCTACTGAGGACCAAAAGTTGGCTACAAGTCTCAATGAAATTCATAAGATTCAGGTGCAATAAATAAACAGAAGGCCTGTTAACCAAAATCCTGACTAACAATATTATCTGGTGCGATAATAGAAGACCGCTGCAACGCGACGCTCTCTGCGAACTCATAGGGCTCTGAACTTTTATTGGTGCTTTTTAGATAATCTGACAAAGGACAGATGAGAAAGAGAGAGGCCTATACAGATATATAATACTAGCATATAAACCGACACGCTTCGCTGTACCTTCAACAGTACAGAACCCGCATCAGCCAACATCCCATACACTTCCCGTCCACTTACCACTCACATTCCACCCACTTATTATCCATGTCCCACCCACTTACCACCCACATCCCATGCACTACCCACCCACTTCCCACCTACATCCCTTCCACATCCCCTCCACATCCCACCCACATCCCTTCCACTTCAAGCCCAGTTTTCGCCCACATCCCACCCACTTTCCATCCACATCCCACCCACTCTACACCCAATTCCCTCCCACCCACTTCCCCCCAGTTCCCACTCACTTCCCACGCACTTCCTGGCCACTTCCCTCCCATATCCCTTCCACATCCCACCCACATCCCTTCCACATCCCACCCACATCAGACCCTCATCCCTCCCACATTCCAAAATCCACATCCCTCCCACTCCCTCCCACTTTCCACCCACTTCACAACCACTTACCACCCACTCTCAACTCCACTTACAAACCACCCACAACAAATACCACCTACATCCCATCCACTTCCCAGTGGGCATTCCGGCGTTATCTCCAACATCGGAAAATAAAACACACAAATGAATTCTCATTTTGACCTTAAAAACCGAGTTTCAAGCCAATCGGATAAAAACCATTTTTTTGCATGCAGAATTTTCCGGGAATTTTCCGACAGTCAGGTCAAAATTTCCAACTTCAGAAAATCACATATTTAATTATTCTCGTATTTTATCCTTACAAACCGAGTTTGAAACCAATCGGATGAAAAATAATTTTTTGCACTCAGAATTTTCCGGCCATTTTCCTCGTGGCGAATTTTCCGAAATCGGGAAAACAGGTATCGAATTATTTCGCGTACTTTGCTTAGAAACCAAGTTTCAAGTCAATCGGATAAAAAATAACATTTTTCCCATACAAACATTTCCGAGGCTTTTCCGGGTGGATTTTTCCAAAACCCCGTCTTAGTACGCACTTTCACCATTATTATTATTATTAACTAAAAGACAAAATAACGATGCTTGCACTTCAATTGTTTTTGTTATTTAACGAATTATGCGTGGACGAAAGAAAGAACCGAAATTTCGCTTACGCTTTTCGCTTTGCACTTCACTCTTTTTTTCGTACACTGGTTCGGCGGTCGTTTACCACAGATTTACTCAGGAAGTACCCATGTACGCTGGTTCGCGGTGAGTTACAGAATTTACAGGGCATAAATGTTTGCGTTTTTTGGGTGGTTCGGTGTTCGCTTACCATTGGGTCACTCAAGTAAGTACCCATGTAGGAACCAGGCAGTTGCTGTTTCCGCGTTCGCTTACCATATGATCACTCTAGTAAGTACCCATGTGGGAAGTAGCAGGGTACGTAGTTCCAGCATGGCCAATCGCCGCCTCATCATATAGCTGCCATAGGAACGATCGGTTGAAAAATTAGTTTTAGTGAGGAAAACTTTTTTGTTTTCAATGCTATCGCTCCCAACTCTCGTATTTATAAGTTTTCTATGATTTTACATAATTTCACCGAGATTTATCAAAATCGGACAACTATATAGTATAGCTGCCATACAAAAGATAGATCTGATAAAAAGTCTTAGTAAGAACAACTTTTTTGTTTTCAATGCTATCGCTCCCAAATTTTGTACAGATCAATATTATATACCGCCACACAATTCTGTCAAGTTTGATTTAAATCGGATGACTATAGCATATAGCTGCCATAGGAACGATCGGTCCAAAATGTAGTTCTAGTGAGATAAACTTTTTTGATGAATATATCGTATAGCCATATATCAAACTGGCAGCTTATATCATTCTCCAAGGGTATATAAACTTCGGTACAGCCGAAGTTAGCTTCCCTCTATTTTTTTACCCGTTACTCGTAGAGTAAAAAGGGTATACTAAAGTCGTGCAAATGTATGTAACAGGCAGAAGGAATCATTTCCGACCATATAAAGTATATATATTCTTGATCAGCATCAACAGCCGAGACTATATAGACTTGTCCGTCTGTCCGTCCGTCCGTCCGTCTGTCCGTCTGTCTGTATGAACACCTAGATCTCAGAGATGGTAAGAGATAGAGGTTTGACATGTATGGGACAAATACTTCTTTTATCTGCACGCAGATCAAATTTGTTTCAAATTTTGGCCACGCCCCTCCCGCTCCCGCAATTTGGAAAAAAAGTTATATCTCCTACAGTTTTAAAGATAGACAATTTGTACCTTCTACACCCAAAAAAATTTGTATCAATATCAGTCTGATACACGTTGTCTCAAATCGAAACTGAAACTAGTATCATTTTTTGTATCAATGCAAACCCTAGAAAGTATTAGATTGAAACTTCGAATGTTTGTTTGATGCAGCAGATATTAATTTGAAACTAGACAATTTTTTTATTTCGAAAATTCGGAGAGTGTATGAATTGTAAAACGAAGCATGCCGAACGTCGGCGGCGGGCATGGCTTGCCAGTCCCAATTAGAGATTTTACTTTTTTGTAAATAAATGTGTACGTAGTTAAAAGTAAAGGCTATGGAGGACCCTTTCCCAGACGACGTTATGAAGATAAATAAATGGATTTTAAATGGCGCATATTTTAAGGTAAGTATAAGCAGCTGAGTATTCATGTCGTTTTTTGAAAATAATATAAATTGTGTGTGCTTTAACGACCTTTATGATAATCAAACCATCAATATGTACTATCCGTTATGTTTGCACATAACTTCAAAAACAGGAAACACAACACAGCACAAAAGGAGGCTAGGTGGTCATACAGCTGTTTCACAGTAAACTGGCCCCTAAAACGACTCTACTCCATGCCGGAGCTACCATAATCGTTTGGGAATTCCTAAACGACTTGACAGCAAAATCCGGCACACATAAGAACAGTGCTGGCTGCCAGTACTGTTCTTACGCACGGCACGGCGTCGTTGCTGAAACTAAACAGAAATAGTTTCATTTATAGCAACAAAAACCCCGGTTTGAATGCTACTCTGTACTCAAACTATTGGTTACTGTGTTAGAAGCGGGGAGGAAATCTCTCTCACTAACATTAGCAAAGCCAAGATTGGGGAAACACACAAGTCACAAAGGTACTGTGTAGCTACTTCTTATGTGTGTGCCGGATTTGCTGTCAAGTCGTTTTAGGAATTCCCAAACGATTATGGTAGCTCCTGTGGAGTAAGAGTCGTTGGGGCCAGTAAGCATTAGGCAAAAGGTCACTGAAGATCTGGTAGAGGTACCAGTGAAACAGCTGTATGACCACCTAGCCTCCTTTGTGCTGTGTTCTGTTTCCGTCTTGAAAGTTATGTGCAAACATAACGAGACCTAGAGCCAGCGTACTATTGATGATATGTAAATAACAAATGTAACTCTTTAGACAGACACACAACAAGCCAGAATGCTGCTGTGACCTTTTTAGCGCTTTGCATGACAACGTACAATGAGAGAGGTGCGAATCCAAGAAAGCTGCCGAACAGGCGTTTTTCGCGTTTTTACTCAAGGTTTCTGAAGGCGTAAGCTGCTACAAGTACGGCAGGGTTCCCCCAGAAGAGAGCGCGAAAATGTGACTATGTCTCCCTCTAACACACAGGGAGTATGTTCGTTCCCCAGGGTCTATGGCTGGGGAACTCTGATGAAGTGGCATACCAATATGGTGACTTCTGGATAAGCAACATTCGCATGGACACGAGGAGAGACAAATGTTTCCACTTAGAGGGGTGTCCACACTTGACGAATTCAATTTAATAGTGTAAATAAATTACAATTTGATAGAGTTTGAAATAAAAAAATTTTTATAAAATGTATTGTTTTAATTTTAATGGCAGATTATAATGAACTGAATTTATAGTACAAAGATAAGAAAAATATTAAAATTAATAAAAGCTAGTATCAAATGAAAACAAAAAAGTTTGATAGTTGTATTATTAAATTAATAAGACCTAGTGTCAAATTGATACTTAAAAATTAATACAATAAAGTGTCAACCTGATACACGTTAGTATCAATTTGAAATCCTCGAAATATCATGTTAATACTTTCGAAGATGTCAATTTGATACTCGGAGTATTAGAGAGAATTCGATACTCAATAGTTTCAAATTGATGTCTAAATTGTGTCGATGTGATGACAACTTTTTTTTGAGTGTAGAGATAGTTAGTAATTAGCAAAATGAATCGATTTGATAAAGATCGGATGAACGGTTCTCAAGTTATGAGCAAAAAAGTGAACCACAGCCCCCCCGCTACCGCCCCTCCCACCCTAAAAAAATGTTGCATACTTTATGGATGGTCTCACTAAGGAACGCGGGAACACTGTTAAACATGTTTTTTCATGAGTAACGGGTATATCGAAGTCGGTAAGCGCCGACTTTAACTTACGCTCTCGTTTTTCAATGCTATCGCTCACAGATCAATATTATATACTACCACACAATTCTGTTAAGTTTGATCGAACGATCGGTTCAAAATGTTGTTCTAGATGAATATATCGTATGGCCATAAAACAAACATGCTTCAAAAGTATATAAACTTCGGTCGAGCCGAAGTTAGCTTTCCTCTATTTTCATACCCTGTACCCATTAAAAATGGGTAAAAGGGGATCATGAAGTTGTGCAAATGTATGCAACAGGCAGAAGGAAACATCTCCGACCCTATAAAGTATATATTTTCTTGATCAGCATCAATAGCCGAGTCGATTTAGCCATGTCTGTCCGTCCGTCCGTCTGTCCCGTCTGTCTGTATGAACGCGTCGATCTCAGAGATGGTAAGAGATAGAGGTTTGACATGTATGCGACAAATGCTTCTTTTTATCTGTACACAGATCAAGTTTATCCAAATTTTGGCCACGCCCCCTTCCGCCCCCGCAAT
>JAEIFU010003367.1:0-29512 GCA_018904235.1 Lordiphosa stackelbergi | reverse complement strand
AAAATAAAATATAAATTTGCAAAACTAAAAAAATATACACAAAATAATAAGAAATTTTTACAATAAACTATACTGCTGTGACTTCCGACTTTCATTTTTGCGATTATCGGAACAGCGAAGTCGGAATTTTATTTGGTTGTCAAACGGTATTTTGCTGCCTGTGCAATTTTTGGGAGGGTTAGGAAATAAATTGTTTAAGACAAGTGTTCAATCCAAATTGTATAAGAGAGTCCACAAAAACAATCTCAAATAGTCACAGAATATTAAAAAAATTATTTCATAGGAAGACAGCTCTTATCTCTAGCGACATTTTCCATTTACTTTTCATTTCACAGACTCAACCACATACTTTTGCGATTTAACGACCAAATCGTCAAATTTTGGAAAGCGAAAATGGGAGCATGGCTAATAGTGAGAAGTAAGAAATATCACAGGAAAACTAAAAAAAATACCAAAAAATTTTTAAAAACTAAAATAATAGAATACAAAAATTTGAAAAATATATATGCAAATATCTTTTTCAAATCAAACGGTCTTAAATAACAATATTAGTTCAAATAAAAATTTTTGTTAAATATATAAACAATTTCAAAATCGTCAAAAAACGAAAAAATGGAAAAAAAGGTTTTTTAAAAAAGGGTAATTTCTCAGGTTTCGTTTATCGGACAGGTCTCCGGGTTGACATTAGTGAAAATTATTTTAATGTATCCTATTTAGGGCTGCAAACCGGCTTCGGAGTTGAACCGCTCCGAATTCGGAGACTCCGTTTGGGAAGTCAATGACGAGCAGAAAAACTGTAAGCTCGAATCTGATACCTGAACCGGTAGCGAAAAAAATGAAAAGGGTTCGGTGCAAAAAAAAATTACTTCCAAATTATTACAAAAACGACGCGCGTTAAGGAAAATTTACAGCTCAAAACTGCAAACATTTTTACCAAACGAAGAGAAATGCCTATCGAACTGTTCGTGCTTCCGCATATTAAATTCAAACACAAAAATTTCTACGTTATAACCAACTGCTTCCAATTGAATGTGGTTAAATTTATTTCTTTGCAAACTATGGTCACCCTAATCCACAACAAAATTCAATTAATCAAAGCATAGTTTACCCTTTTACTACCGGATATCCGGGAGGTTTAAAGGGTTTTCCCTTTAACTAACTTTAACTTTGATAGAGTTGAGAAATTTGATTGTTTTTATAAGGCATTAAACCAAAATTCCTGCTCCGATTTCAAGACTCGGGCACTTTTGCTTAAAACTAATTTTAAACTCAAATATATTTACCTCTCCTCTTAAAGTTTTGCATCAAATTTATTTGCTTGCATTTATTTTCAATCTCTACGGAATTCAGATATGCCCTGCCAGCGGCTACGTAGAGCTCTAATTAAGCATTGTTAATGCTTGCCATTGACACCCGAAACAGAAATGTTGTGCAGTTTCCAAGCATACCCGAATATACAATCACATAAATTTAATGGAAAAACTGTCAACCGTTTGGCCAGAATTTAGCCAGCAGCCACCCCCACCCAAGCAACTAACCACCCGCACAGCTGGAGGGAGGGGGCAGAGCAACAAGCATGTTTAGCATAAAGCCTAACATGGGCCACAACATTCGACTAACAGGGGCTGCTGCGCAGCTGACTCTCACCCGCTCTCTGGCTTCTGCACAACTGTTGAGCTCTCACACTGGCTGCTGCCTCAGTCAACAGCTGTTGCAGCTGTTAACTTTTATTTACATTTACAGCAGCAACAGTTATAATTTTTGCCTGGCTTCTCTTTATGTCCTCGAATGATTTATTTTTGGCTTGGTAGCGGCAGCGTCCCTGGTTGGGCTTCAAGTTAAGGCATGTGGTTTTTGTTTGGATTTATGCGTGCTCCTGTATGTGTGTGTGTGTGTGTCCCTCTCTTGTTCATTGCCTAGATTGTTTGCACGCTTCGCTTGTTGGATATTGTGTGTTTTGTTTAGCCACGATAAGATGTGCACTAGAAAAAAAGAGAAATATCAAATCGCTTGCCTACTTTTAGGCGACAGCCGCTTAGTTCGCTTGTCGCGCAGTGCAGCCCCAGGCAAAGGTAACCAGTTGGTAATGCGGTTAACTGAAATTTATGCATAACTTTTTCTATTACTCAGCCGTATCGTTTAATTAGTCACAGCCACATGGCATTTAAAATATGCCCGGGATGTAGGTCTAGGATCGACCGCCTTGGGCATGCGACAGTTTTGGATTTAATCATTTTGCCTATTGTTGTGACCCTTTTGTGTGTGCACCATTTGCATCTCAACTGTCGCCGACATGCATGAACATGCCACAGCCAACTGCGATTGCGGAAATGAAAACAATATCCATTTCCATTGTGTGTGTGTGTTTGTGTGTGTTTTATTTTTATTTGATGGAGGGACAGCAGAAGCAGACGTAAAAAGCGCAACGGCCATGTGGGAGACCTGTCGCTGGCACTCACCCAACCCAATGGCCCAGGGCACAAAGAACACTGAGCCTGAGCAGCAGCGGCACCAGCATCGACTCCCACGCCAACTCAATTTTACAGTGCTGACAGCTCAGCCTTAGTCGAACCATACTGAAAACGTTCTCTGACTTGTCTCGGGTTTATCCTAAGGCGGTGACAGCCACCATTAGTTTTGCCTTGTTGAGCCTAAATGAAGGTAAATTGCTGTAGTTACTGTACAGCCCGAAATTCTGGGCCAATGTTGGAAATACTCTAGCAATTAAAGCACAAGGCAAAAATTTCACGTTTTTCAGTTTCATGGTGGTGGTACTTGATAATTTGCGTATGCTGAACACAAATCTGTTTTGGGAAATGATCCATCACATTTGGATTTTTGGTAATTTGAGCTAAAGTTGCTTAAAACGGCTAGTTTTACCCTTTTTAGAAGCATATTGTGGGGAACCTACACTTTAGTTTTGACTCTCTTTAATATTATCGTAAAGAACTATGTTTTAACTTTAAAATCAACTAATTTCAACAATTCTACGATTTTTTTTAGCGAAAATATTTCAATTTGAATACATAAGCTCGAAATAACAAAAATATATTTGCCCAAAGGTATGCAATGCAAAAGCAGTACAATAGGCTAGTTATTTGTATAGAAACAACAACCATTGCCTACTTTTTGGCTGAACAAAATGGTGGAAAGTGTTTCTATTTATGTGAAATACTGTGACCAAACGAACTTCTGTCCCAATTAACGCGAATATCCAAATTAAAGGACAATTTTCCAAAACAGATTCGTGTTCTGCATACGAAAATCATCTAGACTCACTACCGCCCCTTTTATAAACTCGACCTTTGTTGCCTAGTGTAATTTATTCTGCTGAGATTTTGGAAATTTTGGCTAACTAAAGCTTCTCAAAAATATACTTCAAGTGGATAAACTAAGTAACTGACTAAGCTAAATACAAGCTTAACTTAACAAGCAGTAAGCAAATCGAGTTTATTTCAGTGTGGGTATAACCATAGGAAACCAACACTGTTGTTAAATATGTTGCAGTTTTGAATGCAAAACTAGTCGCTGGGCCTATCAAAATATGAGAAAGCAATTGACTGCGAAAAGTAAGGGAACACATATAGTACAACAAGGAGATGCGAATCCATAGAACTATGAAAATGTCGGTTAGCAGCGTACTGGGTAGTCTCGGTCAAGGTATACTAAACAAGTAGTCTTATATTATATTTGTCCGTCAAAGAAGAGCGAGAGCGAGAGAGCATGATTTCCAATGCAAAGCCTAACAGGTAAGCTATTAAGTAAATCGCAAATAATTCGCTTCCAGCGGAGATGCTTAGTGCTTATGCCCATATGACACTTGCCGATATTGGTGACCGAAGTGTATCGGCCAATAATAAATACGAGAGAACGCTAGCGAAAAATAAAAGACAACCAGATTATTAAGTGTTGGTTGTCGTCACACATTACGTTCGATGCAGGATTATTTAACCACTCGCATCAAAAAGGATGCGTTTTCCATCATAAATTGGCCTGTTGGCGGACAAATTTTGCGTCGGGGAAATATTGGCAGCCAATACAGAACTGATGGCGAAAACGCTGGAGTACAGTTGACAATGGCCAAATTTCGCATATACACTCTCAGCTAGCTGTGACAATTTTATTTAAGGTGTCAAAGCTCAACTCTTCGTTCACAATATTGGTAATCTCGGCAAGTGTCATATGGGCATTACAACAGTTGCTTACAGATTGATATTTAACAAGTTGTCAAGAGAGCGAGAGAGCGAGTGCGCCTACCTTGTTTAGTTTACTTCGGTCTCGATTACCTGCTGGAACTTGTTTTTCACATTTTTTGCTTAGATCTCAGAGTTTACAAAAAGTGGTCCCTTTTTACAGCCTATCGCCAAAACCAACAGTCAGGCTCGGACACGAGCTCTGTCTTTTCTCAACGTGCGCTTTCCTCAATTAACAAGCATGTTTTTCCGATCTCTTTGAGCATTTGTTTTCATTAGGCCCTTTGCTGGGTAAAATCTGGTGAAAGTGTCTTTTGCGCATGTATGTGTGTGGCCTCAGTAAAAAACAAGCGTTTTCCTCTTTCCTTTCCTCTTTTACGCTTTGGCTAAGTTGAAAATGTCTAACGCAACAACACTTTCCGCTGATACTTTGCTCGTTTTGCTCAGTGGGTTATGTTCAGCTGCTGAGAGCCGAAAGAAATTATCCCAGTCTTGCTGCTATCGTTTCTCTCATCGACGACTTTGTTACAGAAAGCACGAGAAAAACAAAATCAAGTGTTCTATTATGAGTCAAATGTGTCTCTGTTCTTTTGGTGAGCAGACAGCATAGAACAAATTGCACACTTTCCTTGGTTGTTGTATTTAATTATATTAATATAATATAATATATATGATGTTGTGTTGTTGTTATTGTTTATTATTTTCTTAGTGCGACACGCACATGGAGACTTTTGTTTATGGGACTAATCACAGGTTAAAATTGGATTAAAAACAATACAAAAATTATAATACGAATAAATTATTTAACCAAAAACTAATTACAAAAAAAAAAAAAAAAAAAAAGTAAAAAAAAAAGTATAAGCTAGATATATTTGTGTTATTGTTTTAAGATGGTGTTCTAATCTTTTCTTAAATACTGGTGCGCTTTTTATTGATTTTATAATGTTTGATAAATGATTCCATAGGCGAATAGCAAATGGGAAGAAATGCAAGTCAGAGGTAGCGAGTTCATTTTTAGGGCAGATTAGATTTTTAGTTCGTTGAGACGCAGCAACATTTAGTATTTCATTCAGATATGAAGGCTCCTAGGTGTCAATTGTTTTGTGCAGAAAAATGAGAACTTTCAAGCAGATCCACGAGTTTAACGGAATGTCAAAAATTTTCTCTGCATATTCAGATATGTGATCTGATCGTTTTTTGTTGTAGACATTCCTACCAACATTGTTAAAAGCAACATTAAGTTTAGATTTAGAATTAAAAATCCAACCATAAAAAGCAAAAATTGCTATCGTTTATGTGCACATCCCAGTTGTTAAAATATGTGTTAAACTTTTGTTATATTTAAATGTCGGATTAAGGCGTTTTGCCAATTGCGTTGTTTATGTGGTCATCCCATGATAAAATATTGTTAAATGTAAAACCATTATATTGGTTAAGCATCCTGTATCAAATATCTTTTTATATGCAACAATGCACTTTGACTTTATTGGGTTGATTTTTTGACCATTTTTCATTGCCCAACTCCGTACCAGCTCAAGTTCACTATTACAAACATCAAGACATTCAGAAATTTTGTTTAACGGGCGACTAACATACATCTGGACATCATCTGCATACGTTCGAATTTCACATTTATGACAGAAAACATGGGAGGTCGTTAACATATATCGACAAAACTAATGGTCCAAGAACTGATCCTTGCGGGACGCCACGATTTAGTGACAGACTGCTGCTTACAATCGGTTATGTAACTATGAGCTCATCAATTTTAATGCTGTACTGGAGAAATTATATAATCTACTAAGCTTTGTGCAGAGAATCTCGTGATTGACTAATTCGTTTTAAAACTTCAAATATTTTAATTACGGTTAGAAGGGAAATTTGTTTGTTTTCTGAATCCTGATTTTCTATCATTCAGCAAAGCATTTTATAATCAAAAATTTTACTTCTGCTCATTGTTGATACTTCGTCATATCTCTTTTCACTGAGAATTTTATATTTACCCTTTGAATTTAATATTTTTCCCGTTGATTTAGCGTTAAGTATGGAATTCGTAATAAAAATTTTTTAAAATTTAATTTAAATAATAAAACAACCCTTGGGTGGGAAAACCAATTTTTTTTAAATGGGAAAAAATTTTTGTTCCGGGTAGTCATTTTTGTTCGATTTTTTGTACACCAAACCTTTGAGTTCACCGAAGAAATCCTCAATTGGACGACACTGTGGTAAGTTAGTGGGGTTACGCTCTTTTTTATAAAGGGAATATTTTTGTAAAATGCTCGCGGAGCTTTTGTTTAATCAAAGTCATTTTTCCAAGTACAGTTACAGATAAATTGAAGGATTAAAAGGATGATGCAATAAGCTACTTAATTACGAAATATAGACTTCGTAAGTCAAGGCGTATGGAAACAGTGTCCAAATCAAATTAGTCCAGATTTTTACTTATCTCCCGTTATGCGACTTTTCCCTGAGTGTACGTTCAGTAACCGGAGGTCAAGTATTATGTTTCGGCAAGATGTTGCGAGGTTAAGCTAATTCTGTAATCGAAACTATAAAAAACTAATAAGTTTCTGTCGCATTGCTTTTCAAAGATTTAAAATGTAGTCGCATTACTCGTTAGCCATTCGATTTTCGATAGTTTCAAACCGATAATCGATCATTTTTTGGCTTGTTTTTTTGAGTTGACGAAGTGGTCATCACTACTAAGCGCGCGCCAAATGACAAATATTTGAAATTTGCCAAATAAATTAAATTGAAACTAATTTATACTTTTTAATAACTTTCTTAACATTTTCAATGATAATGAATGCAGAGTCAAGAGATTTGTTGAATTAAAGAGAAAAGGCAAGAGGAATTACATAAGAGTTTTAAATAAAATAGAAATTTAGAATTAAAGCAACAAATAAAAAAATTAAAAATTAAAAAATTAAAAAAAAAAAGAGATAAAAAAGTAAAAATGCCAAAACCAAATTTGTGGATCGTTAAGAGATAAATTTTCCGGGAAGGGGAAAAACATGAATAAGCATTAAGGCAAGGTGAAATGTCGTATTAAAGTGGTGTATAAATTATTTTTTCAAGGCTTATAGCTTTACTTAAAGGAGGCTTTGCACTTAATTTATATTCTTAGTTCCCTTCGAAAGAAACGAAAAAGGAAAAGTTGGACCCGCATTTAGCAAACTGTTCTCTCAGCTCTCTAGCCGACGCATTCTGATGACGGCTGGAGAGATACGAGGCTAAACACATTCTAAAAATGAAGTCAAGCGACCTTAACTCTCTTCTTTGCCTCTTTGCCAACACGAAATTCAACATTTTCTGTATAAGATGTCGCTTCCTTACATAAAGTTTTTTCTCAAGATGATATTTAGGTGCTAAGCACGAATCTGTTTCAACAAATGATGATGAATAGATTTTTTTAAGATCATTTTTGGGTTTGTTTGTGGGTAACCTTCATATTATATCGAACCTTTCAAGGTGTGATCGTATAGTTCTGTTTCCTAGCTCTTAAGTTCATTATCCCAAACAATTCAATTTCAATTTTTTCATTTCATTTGGCATAAACCTAATATCTTTCTGATCCAGTATAAAATAGTTTTAAGTTGATATTAAATAGTTTCAGAATGATATTAAAATGTAATTATGATATGTCAATTTGATATAAATATTTTTATACGATTTTTTTAAACCTTTTTAAGGGATCCTTAAGAGTTCATTACTTTATTTTAAACCATTTTCCACACTTTGGCTTAACAGCACTGACGCCCGCCTGTTTCCCACTTGTAAGCACACACACACACATTATATACATATGTGAGTGTGTGCAACAAGTAGGAAGCTGCCAGCTCTTTTGAATAATGGATGGGTGGAGGCGCGAATCTGCAACTGAAAAATGAGCAAAACTAACGCCGCCTCTTCCCTCGCCATCTTCTCAAAAACGGATGTGCGCGCCTTTTGTGCGTCCTTGGCTATTGGGAACTGTCTGTCAATTGAACTAGCATTCGCCTTCTCATGTTGTTGCCGTCATCCCTTTTTGCTCATTTCGCAGGTGCACCCAATTGCCTTTAAGCACCATCACTTGAAGCCACTAAAAGCCATCGTGACACACACAAAAGGTATCCATTCGGCAGGCAATTGACAAAGAAAACGGGGCAACTGGAACATGCGAAAATCGATGGGGCATTCATCGATGACAATGTACCCAACATCGTCATCAGCCACCTCCTCATCATTTACATGACGAGGTGGGTAGGACCAAACTAGCTCGAGGACAAGCCGATCAACGTGTCAGCGAGGATAATGCAAATAGTCGTAAACAAAAACGGACGACACTTTGAGCACACAAATCATCAACGCCGCCGCATCAACCATTATGGCGGATGCGGACGATAGCAATAGTGGGGGCGGCGGGCCAGAGTCGCTACAGTTGCTGACCAGCACCACGAAGAAGCTGGACAAGGCCGTGTCCACCAACGATATCCTGATGGACCTGCAGCGTGCCTTGACCTATGAGGCGGTGTTCAGTTCCTTGGTGGAGCACAAGATGCAGGCGTTGAAGCGTGACTACGAGGAGCACAAGAAGGCCAAGCGCAAGAAGCGCAAGTCCATAGGTCGTTTACTACTGCCCCGCAAGCTGTTTGGTCCACGTCGAGGCAGCAGAGAGGATTCTCCACCGGCCACACTGGAGACTAGGGAAGACTTGGAAGTGGCTGCTGCTGCTGCGGGCTCCCTGAAGCATACCCAGGTGGAGCCACTGGATGATAGTGTGGCCAGCACTTTAAGCAATTCCTCGGGCACGGCCACCAGGCATCAGGTGAGGCACAGTCATAGTCTGCTGGTGCAGGCCCAAACGCATACGCCAGCCCAGGCCGAACTGGCGCAGAGCTCCTCGGAGGACGAGAGCAGACAACCGGCAAAACATTCCACAACGACCAACGGCGAATCGGAGTTAGTGGCTCCCAGCGCCGGCTATGACAATACCTCGACCTCGCTGGCCACGGCCACGGTGGTCACACGCGGCGGCATCCATAGCTCCACCCTGGCGGATGACAGCCTGACCCCCTCGTTGCGTGGCAGTCTGGAGAGTCTATCCTATTCCAGTTCCCGCTGCACTGTCAGCTTTGGCGGAGCCGAGGTGATAGCCGAAGCGGATATGCGAGAACGTCTACGACTGGCCAAGCGTTTGCGCATCCTAGAGGCCAAATCCATCAGTGCCCAGTGTAGTCCCATCTTTCCTAGGCATGTGGTGCGCTCCTTTCCGCTGCCAGTGCCACAGCAAGCGGTAAGTTGGAAGAGCTGAACCGAAACTTTTGAATGTCCTTTGGTTTACGTTTCTCCACAGCGCCTGCATGTGCATGTGCCCTCTGGTCTGGTGAAGCCTCAACCGCCTCCTCCTCATGTGGCTGTGGACATTGAACCACCATCCGCCCCCTGGCCCCGCGCCAGCGTTTGCTACCCAAGCAACTCTCCTGCACTGAGACCTATGCCAGTTTGGGTCAGACCGCCAGCGATTTTCGTTACTTCTCCCGCCAGAACACCTCGGAGGATAGCGCCAATGTGACCGTCAGCACTGTCCTGGCCCACAGCGATTCCCAGTCGCTGCATGCTCTGCCCAGCTTTGCCCACACACTCAGAGATCAGGAGCGTAACAAGTCTCGCAGCACGGGCTTACTCGCCGTTGCTCATCCTATGCCAACCATGGCCTCAGAAGCGGTTACAATTCCTATAGAGCAGGACGACCAATTGAGGCAGCGACAGGAGAAACTGAAACGTATGGCCTCCAACTCCACGGCTTCGAGTGTGGCAGTGCCCACGGGCTGTTGCACTGCAGCCAAATCGAAGCCCACACTGCCCTCGCCCGCCGCCATCCAAGCACAAGCACAGAGCACCACGGGCAGTGATGATGAGTACCGGCGTCGCAAGCGGAAGTACAGTAAGTGGACAAAACTCGAGCTGGAAGCTATTTGATAACCAATTTAACCATTTTTTTTCAGAGCGTCATCATCGCTGCTCGGATCCGGCTTTGGTCTATCCCACGCCCAGCGGTCTGCAGCACTATGTTCAAGTGCTTGGAATGGCGCAACCCATGTGAGTCCCCAAGCTTTGTTTTTTGTTTTTAGCCAATGATGACAGCTCATGTCATTTATAACCCACACAGACAATGCCCCTATGGCGAGGACTCGCCCTATGACCTGCCACTGGACATGGACCTGGATTTAGATGCTGATAAAATCGACGACCTTGAACAAATGGTCCCAAATGGTGGTCTTCAGCGGCAACGCCGAAAGCATCGGTGAGTCAAAATCAAATGGGAACAGTGGGAAATGGACAATGATTTGTGGGGCAATGAGACGACAATGATCAAGTAGGAGAGAAATAGACTTTCATCGGAGTCGGAGTTCTAATATGAATCGGATGATAATTTCCAGTAAGGTATCTAAACAGCGTAAAAAATTGAAATAGATGAACACAAAAGAATTTTAATAGAGGAAAAGAAAAATTCATACAACAATTACTGACGAAATTTAACAAAAAGAGTCTTTTTCATATATTTTGTTCTGTTGTCAAGTAAAAAAGATAGAAAAAAATTGATTAAGCTAAAATCAAAAATTACAATCTGCAGAAACGTTTTAGAAAACGGTTGCTCATTTCATGTAAAAGATTTCTTGGATCACCGCAAACTAAAGAAACAAGTGTAAAAAGTCTTAACTGATTAATGGAACCCGTTTTTATATAAAAATCCATCCATAACTTCACTTTAAAGCCTCATCATTAGGCTTTCTTTTTCAGTATGTGTCGTTTCGCTGAAGTGTAAACAACATAGTTTTTGTGTGCTACGAATATGTCAACTTTTGTGCCAACAAAATACAATTTGCGGAAAAGTTTACTTTTATGCTTTAAGAGAGGTATTTTTGCATTGTATTGTGATTGGTGATGAGAAACGGGTCCAATACGATAACCCCAGGCACAAAAAATATACGGGCCAAAGCCGAATGTTCACGGTGGCAAGGTCTTGCTTTGTATTTGATGGGACCAATTTGGCGTGGTGTACCATGAGCTGCTACAACCATCACAAGGCAACTCTACCGAACTCAATTGATGCGTTTGACACGAGCATTGAAGCAAAAACGGACAGAATACTTCCAGCAAAGGCACGACAAGGTAATTTTGCAACATGACAACGCTCGGCCACTTGGGTAATTGTCTAGTATACCAACCTATGCTCAAATAATTCTGAAAAAATTTTCTTCAATGGACCGCGAATTATGTAGGTTTATTATCGCTGCGGTCATCCATGGATTCTTTTCAAATTAATTTTAAAACATGCAGGTTTTCTCCCAAAAAAAAATGGATATGCCGCGATTTCCCCTAGAATTTAACTGCATTTGCATTTCCAGGTTCATAGAGCAAACCAGCGCGTTATTTTTTAAGAGGTGTCCCCAAGAGGCATAGTCCACTCACCCACGATTCATATCCAGCTGACCGATTATTCATCGGAATCCTAAAAAGAGCATAAATTTTACATGACTTGCCTCGGAAAAATGAACCTCATTCAAATTATACGCCTTTGTGGGATCGTACAGACGCCCAATTGCCATAAAAAAAATTTATGGATGCGGTCTGTACGTTTCTGGAAACATAATAAGAATACAAGTAACTAAAATCGAGCTATATTTTTCCGACCATATTTATGAGGCATTTCGCCCTTCACATCCTGCCAAAGCCTTTTAATATTTTGTGTGTGAGCGTTAGTTTGTGGAACAAACCCTCTTGTTAAGCAGCCTTTCGCCTTTCAGCAATCGGACATTATTGTTATCTTTTTTTTTATTTATTTTATTTGTCCCATTTTTTAGCATTTTTGGGAGCTTCCATGGGCATTTTTGTTGAGAAAGTACTTTCGGTGCTGTTTTGATGTGATCTGAAGTTGGTCAGCGCATTTTTAGGGGCTTGTGCAAACTTTGTAAAAAAGAAAAAAGTCCTGTAGTGTGTCAGTGGGTGATACTCACGAAGCTTTGATGTGATACCTGATGCCAGTCACTTTTAAGTATCACTAATCAACTCTTTTCCCCCTCTTTCATAACCTCCTGCCTACCTCTTTCATCTCCACAATGATCACCTCTTTCATTACCTTTTTCATCAATTCTTTCATCACCTCTTTCATCCCTCTTTCATCACCTCAAATATCACCTCGTTCATCACCTTTTTCATAAATTCCTTCATCGCCTCTTTCATCAACTCTTACATCACCTCTTTCAAGTCGGAAAAGCGTCGGAAAAAGTTTGTATGAGAAAAAATGTTATTTTTCATCCGATTGACTTGAAATTTGGTTTGTAGGCATAGTACGCGAAATAATTCGACACGTGTTTTCCCCGATTTTGAAAAATCCGCCTACGAGGAAAATGGCCGGAAAATTCTGCGTGAAAAAAAACTATTTTTCATCCGATTGACTTCAAACTCGGTTTGTAAAGATAGTATACGAAAGAGTTTGAAATGTGATTTTCCGAAGTTGGAAAATTTGACCCAACGGTCGGAAAACTGTCGGAAAATTCTGCATGAAAAAAACTATTTTTCATCCGATTGGCTTGAAACTCGGTTTGTAAGGACAGAATACGAAAAAATGTGATTTTTGTTTGGAAAATCGCCCCCAGGCGCGAAAATGGCCGGAAAAATTAACATGCGATATAACTATTTTTCATCCGATTGACTTGAAACTCGGTTTGTAAGGTCAAAATGAGAATTCAGTTGTGTTTTCATTTTCCGATATTGGAAATAAGGCCGAGATGCCCACTGGGAAGTGAATGGGATGTGGGTGGGATGGGAGTGGAATGTAGGTGGTTAGTTGTTTTGAAAGTGGGTGGAAAATGGATGGAAAGTGGTTGTGAAGTGGGAGGGATGTGGGTGGGAAGTGAGAGGATGTGGGTGGGATGCAGGCGGGAAGTGGGAGGGAAGTAAGAGGGATGTGGGTGGGATGTGCGTGGGATGTGGGTGGGATGGGGGTGGGAGTTGTGGGGAGAACCCATCAGCAAAGTTCGATTTCTGGGTTCTACAGGGTTCTATACTGTTGAAGGCGCAGCGAAGCGCGACGGGTTATTTGCTAGTTAGTCTATAAGTAAGACGCTTAAAATCTACAAAAAAAAAAAGAAAAAATTTTCAGTTTCAAAAACTTTCAATTAAAGCTAGAAAAATTCTTGATTTAAGTACGGGATTTCTTGATTCAAGGGCGTTTTTAAAAATCCATAAGTTATCGATCTCTTGCCCTAATTCTTGATTTTCGTACTGAAATCAAAAATTTTCAGTTTCAAAACTTCAATAAGCTAGAAAATTCTTGAAATTTTTTTGACTTAAGAGCGGTTTTAAAAAACCCTAAATTCTTGATTTAAGAACGTTTTGGATATGTTCAGCACGATTCGGGATTTTTTTAAGGAATTTTTAGAGCTCAAAATAAGCATGATCTAGACTTATTTATGTTAACTGAAGAGCAATTTGTACTTAGAGTAAGAGCTCGTTTTTACATCTAAGATCGAAATGATCTTAAATTAAAACTTTTTTTCTTGAATTAAGAATTTTATTTATATTTTTATTTTAACGGTAAGGTCGTAAGTTTTAACGAAATGTTTAAATTAAGAATTTTTTTCCTGATAAGAATCGATTCGTACTCAAAGTTAAGAACTTTCAAGAGCGAATCGTTCTTACCTAATTCTAGACCGAAACAGGATCAAATCAAGAGCTTTTTTCTTAAGACCGAATCGTTCTGCCTTTCGTTTGAGTGTAGCTTCAACAAGTTCTGACCTTTTTAATACAATTTTGATTGAGTTTCCCCCCAACGCGCTCCACTGTGCGTCCGAATTGAGAAATGATCGGAAAGCGTATAAATAATTGCTTATTTTGGCTTAACTGATGGTTGGACAGCTGCAACAATGGCAAACAAAGGCGCTGCGATGGCCTTGAGCTGCACTAATAAATGTCCAGTTTGAAAAGCGTTGGCCGAACATGGCCTAATGCGTGTCCCTGTCCAATCCGCCCCGCTGTCCCCAGAGACCGCGTCACGTTAAGCAGACACAAATTGATTGACAAGCTTTTGTGTTGGGAAAGGAGAAGGGGGAAATGTACACACAACAAAGGCAAATCCAACTGGGCTACCTGTACTCTGCAATTTCGTTGTTGTAGTTTTTTTTGTTGTTGTTGTTGTTGTTGTACCACCAGCAGGCACTTCCGTTGCAAAAACGAGCAATGGCAGACGCTCGGGGCGAATGTGGGGAAATTGCACAGCTTTGTAATGCGGAAGTTTGTCGAAAACCAAAACGGAAATAGAGCAAATATGTTTAAGCTGTTGGGGTGCAAGCACATGTGGAAATTGATATAACTCGTTGGCTTTCTCTTTTCTCCAGGCACAGACACAAAAAGCGACATCGTCATAAAAAACCCAAAATACTGGTGCAAGATTTGGATACCGAAGTTGTCAAGGTGAGAAGTTGCTTAAATCGAGAATAGCTTTTTAACTAATTCGCTGCTTTCAGGTGATCGATCCCCATGATCTCTCCCAGCGTGCACGCTGGACCATTATAGCCACAGCCTGCCTGTTGTTGCTCATGTGCCTCATGCTCATTGGCGTGACCCTGCGCATGGCTCCCATTATTGATGATATGGGTAAGTGGATAAGTTAGATGCCTGCGTTTGTCCACCCTGTTCGGTAACGGCCCCTGCTTGTCCCATACCCCCGTCCACCCGTAGTCTTAAGCCAAACCAATACTCTCGGAATGGAACAAGTTCATAGGCGTTTATATCCTTCCAATTGTGCTTTGACATTTGTAAATATTACTGCATCGATATCGCTTGACCCCCCGATTGACTGTTACGAAATCTAATGTCCTGTGTCTCTTGTATTTTGTTTCGTTATATTTCAAATTTAGAATACCTAACGAAATGTAAGTACGAAAAGCACAAAAAACGACAATTTACAGCTTTTTTATGGTTATCCTTGGAGTGTGTCCCCCTGTGAAAGCTAGGCAAGAGCTTTCACTTTTGCCATAAATCCTATATAAATGATAAGCTTTTGTGTGCTTGTGGAGCTTGAGCTTGAGTTTAAGGGATGGTGGAGCATTTGAGTGCAGCTTTTGGAGCTCACTCAATTTGCGCTTGGCTTAAGCTTGCGTTTTATGTGTGCCATTGTGTTGCATAACGGAACAATAATGGGCGAGGAACTAGGACAACGTATCACATGTTGCATCTCACACACTTGGCCCCCCCCCCCTCCCCCTACCCCTCACTAACTGTTACAAATTTCGGTTGCATGCGAGTGTTTTGTGGCTGTTCGATAATTTCGGTTGCGTTTGCTGTTGCTGTACCGGATCATAATTATCCATCATCCATCATCATGCATGCTACTGGTCCACCATCACTTTGGGAGATTAATTAGACGATGATTAGAAAGTTGTACCTGGGCCACAGCTGCTGCCCCGCGATAGTCGCTAAAACTTTCTAAAAGCCTGCCAAATGTCAACAGCTACAGCTGCAAGGCGTTGCACTTAATCGGTAACCATGGCGGATGCACCACACAATAGGGGTGCACCACAGCGTGACAATGCCTTGGTTAAAACTAATTTGTGTGTTGACTTTGCACCGAGAGTTCCCAAATGTACCGTGGAGCTGTTAACAAAGAAATCAAATTAAATAGAAAAAAGTGTGTTTGAAACTCGGGGAAGGTCCAAACCCAAGGTTGGGAAATGAAATGCAAATTACATTTTTCCTTTCTCGATCTTTAATGGTGTCATATATTTTTATTTAATTTTAATAAAATCGGACTGATTCAATTTGATAACAGTTTCTCTTTAGAGAATTTGGAAAACCGACCATTTAGAGCAGGGGTCGGCACAAAATACAATCACATTTTGGTATTGCGTATGTGTGTGTAGCCACTACACGAAGTTCCCCAGCAAACATTTTGTCAGGTTTCTTATCTCCCTCGTCAAAAAGTGAGTTTGGCGATAGTTTGAGATGAGAGTCTGATGATAGTTTGGCGATTTACAAAAACAAAACACATAAGGTATCGCATTTTTTACATAAAAGGGATAAATTTTCGATATGTGGCATCAATTCTTATTGCCCTATTTATATGAGCAGAGTGATAAATAAGAACTTGAGAATTACATCATGCATTTATGGGTGAATGCTTTCAAATAGATTTAATACAAGTAACCCTTTAGCTAAAACGTCAGTCCCATCGTGTTTTCAGTCCAAGGGAACCGAGTTCGAATCCCCTCAGAGTAAGTAAAAGTGTTTCATGAGATAAAAAAATATAAATTTGTTTAAAAAGGCGCAAGCAGAGCGCACATATTTTTATTTTTTTTTGTGTGAAACGCTTTCTTATCCCTGAGAAGAGACTATTTCGTATCTCCCCAAAGAAACGCTTTCTCTCCTCCAAGAAGTGTCGCAGAGCGGCACATTTCTTCCCGAAGGGAGATGAGAATGCAATAAATATGCGATATCGCCAGAGTGGAGCGACACCTACTGGAAGAATCGCATTCTTATCTTCTACGATAAAAAATGTTTGCTGGGTCTTTTTACTCCACGGCATTGTTGGAGAAGTAGCGCATCGACGAGCTTATAATGTCATGCCGCTGAGCAGTTTTGTATACACAGTAGATAGCAACGCGCTGGCCTCTGATTTCGAGAAATTTAATTAATACAGGCTCCTGCTATAAAGTTCAGTCAATGTTGGAATTGAATAAAGGGAGATAAATGAAAAATTGGAAAGATATTCTTTGTTTATTTGAATCCCAGGCTTTTTATGCTTGTACGGACTCTACTGTCCTATTTTTAAATAGCTTTTATGTATAAATTTGATTATCATCGACTTGAAATAGTCTAACCGCGTAGAATCTCACGATATTAATGGCCAATTCACGTAACGTCTTGTAGCCTTCTCTGTGTTGGAACCACATGTCTTTCACATCGTAGAGTTTGGGACAACACAAAACGCTAATCATTGTTCTGCAGAGGTAATGGCCTCGCCAACGTTGATTTCAAAAGAAAGCACAAACTAATGGCGCCGCCTTATCAAAATCCGCATCAAACTGGTGGACCTTATAAACGAATTTTCGGAATTCATTTGAAATTAAATTTTTATCATTTGGAAGTGTTGCTCTGTCATGGTAATTTGCCATAAACAGACAACAAAACAACACCGACAGTAGCTTGCAAATAAAAGAATTGCTGAATTGTATAATCGTCAAAAGGAACTAATGAATAAAAGCATCAATGATTTGTACCAGAGATCTGCAAGACTGCCTGCATTTTTGACTGCAACAATACTCGCTTTAAACGCGTATGCGGTATGGCTGACAGTCGAATCAAACACACTCTTTCTCTTATAGGTATTTTTGGGACTGGGTGTCTCGGTTGATCATCTGTCAAAGTGGTTGTTTCTATATTGAGGGGCGCTGCATGCCACAGTCACACATAAGTAAAAACTTAAGCATGCTACAACTAACACAGTATGGCACCCAGCCAACAATTTGGACTAAACGCTTTTGCTGAGAGCGCGAAAGAGAGAGGGAGACTGAGCGCAAGAGTAAAAGGCGCGCATACACACAATTTCGTATGTTTGTAGAAAAGAAGCAATGCTGAACAAAGCGATCTGTGAAAAGGAAACTCACTCCTTGAAATCCCCATCGGCAAAACAAAACTACGTGCGCTCACACAACCTTTTTTTTTGAATGTCAACTACATACGCACTGAAATTTTGTGGACCGAGCTGAGACCGCCCTCAGAGAGTACCATATCTGCCCTACACCCAAAAAAAAGTTGTCATCAAAATGACAAAATTTAGACATCAATTTGAAACTATTTTGAATATCGAATTTTCTCTAATACTCCAAGTATCAAATTGATAGCTTCGATAGTGTTAACATAATTTCGAGGATTTCAAATTGATAATAACGTATATCTGGCTGCCCCTTTTTGTATTACTTTTTTTTGTATCAATTTGACACTAGGTCTTATTAATTTACTCAATGTAACTATCAAACTTTCAGTATCATTTTGAAACTAGCTTTTATCAATTTAATATTATTTCTTATCAAGTTTGTAGTATAAATTCAGTTCATTATAAACTGCCTTTAAAAATTAAAGCATAATATTTTACAAAATATTTTTTTTTTCAAAGTGTGGACAATGTGAAAACATTCACTGGTGCCTCGTGTTCACGCGAATGTTGTATAATTTTAAGTCAATATCCTGGTGTGCCTTTTGCTGGAACCCATACATGCAGCGTTACTTCAGAGCCTCGAAGAAAAACAAAAACGCCTCTTAAGCTGCAGCTGTCTTCGTTTGATATCTCTCGCACTGCAGCATTGTGGCTTGTTAAGTGTCCTGTCTGAATGGATGTTTGCAAAAAACGATCACAACAACATTAATTCTTAGCTGCTTAAAAGCTGCTAGTGGATATGACGAATTATATTTATACGATTTATTGCATAATTTTTGATACGCTCCTGATTCCAAAACGAGTCAATGTTGTTCTGAGGCAATTGCTTGTACATACAGATACTCATAGCCCGCCAAGAAAGGCTTCGATGGTGAATCGAAAAACGCAGTTCGGTCCATTTTTATCTCTAGTTTATGGCCTATATGTCTCGACAGCACCCCTTGCTGTCAAATGTGGTACCCACCATCGCGGTTTTTCGATGCAAGTTACCATCTCTTGAGGACTCATTTGAGTGGTCGGTATCTCAATAAAATCTTAAAAAATTCTATCGAGTGGTTTTCCATTAATTCCATTTTCTAAGTTAGACCTCTATGGGCAGGGTACTAACCGCTTGTCTGTTGGAGGCGGGAATTTGGTATAACAATTGTGGTAACTCCCTTCATCTTTGGTGAATTTTTAAAAATTTTAGCTCTCGTGTAAAAACCAGCAACAGAAGTTGTAGCATTGTGTTGCTTGTATAAATGTGCCCAGTAAACGCGAACTTGACGTGCTCAAGAAAAACTGGGTATGAGGTGTTGCTACCTGAGGCCTCTGGTTTCACAATTTATTGGCCCGTCCAGGCTATTTTGAGTATTCCATTATATTGGAAGGTTTTTAAAGGTGAACAGAGTTTAAACCACTTTTAAATGTGGCAGATTTAGCTATCTTTCGCGATTGATTTTTCTTGTTTCTTCAATAAGATGATGATGTTTCACTAAGAATCGAGTGTGCCAAGGTTTTCCATTGCATTTCGGGTAGGATTTAATAAATTTTGAAAGAATCTTATATCCATAATCAAATGCGGTTGGATTTCTAAATGATTTGAAGAAATCTTTAAAATGAGAAGATATTTCAGCTAATCTATATCCCGTCAGAGACTTATATCAAATATTAAATATAAAATATTCTTTGCTTAGATGCAACAAAACCGGTGACAGAAAGCATATTTCCTTGCTTTATATTATGTTACCTTGGGAGATTGGGATTACTTAGTGGATTTTGGTAAATCAGCTCTAAGAAACTATTTGGGTTCATAGACTTAGAACACCAAGCTACTCATTGAGACTCTCTCGAGTGTGATTTCTTGCTTATGTTTTGTATAATAAGTTCATTCAGCAGCTTAAATTGATTCCTGATGAATGATTTATATTTTTCTGGGTCAAATTTTAGTTAATTTACTCTTTGACCCTTAATTTTAGCCTTCCCCCTAAATCAACACCAACCAAATGGGTTCTAATTCACCCACAAAACTATTCACTTCAGTAAACCCAAAAACCGTTTTTGGGGTTCGACTGTGCCCATTGTTACTGAAGTGGTAAGGATTTGTTCACTCACACAGCGCGCACGTTTGTGATAAAATGGCGGCCAGGCGTGGTTTCCTGTTCCTGCTCCGGCTGCTGGTTTATTCAATGTGTGCACTATGGAACATGCAGAATGCAGTTATGCATTTCTTAAGTTAAATCAGCGGCAATGACAAAGCAACGTGTCCACCTGCTCCTGCTTGCGCTACCCTCCCACTCCCATGGCTCTATATCGAGTTCTGCGTACTCAAAAATGTAAAGAACCCCCAGCTGCACGCTGATGACGTCGACGTCGCTCTTGACTCTGCGAACTGAAAAACATGAAAACTGAAAAACTTTTGCACGCAATTTCCGCCCCTTATTTTCTTGTTTGTTGTTGTTTCATTATGCTGCTGTTGCTGCTGCATAAAACAAATGCACATAGTTCCTCCGCCAGTTATTATCCACTTGCAAGCGTCACTTTGTGGTTGCGTTGTCATCCCGGGCCCAGCTGGGAGTGGGAGTGGGAGGGGTCCGGTGTAAGAACAATGTGGCCCGCGCTTCTTGGGCTTAATCAACACGACATCGTTGTCGTTGTCGACCACAAAAAGCATTCCGATTGCCCAGGCTCAGGCTCAGGCTCAGGACCAGGCCGCAAGTATTTCAGGGACCAAATTATTTTCATAGCTTTAGCTTAAAAGCTGAAATGCTGTGAAATGCTGTGAAACGCATTTGCCACTGCCCCCCTAAGGGCACGGACAAAGAATTAAAAACATTTACAGTATTTCCAAGTGAAAGAATATGAGCAACTTGGTCGGGCCAGAGACAAAGGGAATGTCCTCTATGTGAGTGGTGTGTGTGTGTGTGTGTGCGTGCAAAACCACAAGGAACAAAATGCAAAGCATTCCAAACAAATATGATACCACATAATTCCGCAAAAAAGTTTGTCATTTTTCTCATCGACAGGATTAAATCCAGCAAGAACTTTTCCATGATTAGCTCAGACGTCAGTCGTCAGTCGTCATCCGGCCTAATCCACAATGATGGGCCATGCCCTGCCGTGCATAGTTGATTTAATCAGTTTAAGCAGTTTGGCGCAATGCACTTGACTTTCAATTGGACTTAATTGCCTGAGAAAGTGAAAAGGAAAACTCAAAAATAAGTGGGCCAAAAGCGAAAGGACCAGCTCCAACTTACCACACTAAATTAAATTGGCCATGTTTAAGCAGCGAGTTTCAAAGAAAATTAAACAGGCTTTTTCGGTTGGGATGAAATCAACAAAAGCAAACTGAGAAATACTTAAATCTGGTCAGGGGAGACACCTCAAAGAATTTTGTTTAAATTTCAGACGGGCATCTCTAATGAGCCACAGCCACAAAACCGACGATTAAGAGGCAAAGATGAAGTAGTTTGAGATATCGACGGAGGTGTTACCCTGCTCCAGAAGAGAATTGCATGGAATTGTATTCCTAGGTTGCTGATTTGATCTACACATTCTAGGGCTTTGTCATCAATAATTAGTCTAGGCAGCTGCGTTATATCAAGGGTATTTTTGTGCACGTTTTAACAATTAGAGGGTTTAATCCCAAACCATTCTCCTTTGATCAGTTGCATATTTTTAATAGGTTTTTAATGCATACACTGACACGGTCAATGATTTCACGATACGGACGACTAACATACAACTGAACATTGTCAGCATACATATGGACGGCTCAGAAGCAAGTGTGACATTTGAGTACCCAAACTGACGGCTTGCTGTCTATAAGAAAGTAATGACTTACATCATATTCGAAGTTAGAGAGCTTAGCTTTCACGTGCCAAATCCTGGGACAGAATTTCTATTGTCCAAAAAATGATTTTTTTAGATATTCGGTACAAAATATCCCTATCCTAGAATTAAAAAATTCTAATTTCCGCCAATCTTGGAAAACAAGAGCTGATAGGACAAAACCAATGATACAGTTTTGTTTTGTTCGGTGCAATCAATATTAACATAATCAGATAAAAATAAACCTGCACCAAAAAACACTGTTGGGCTGTGTTATCAATTTGGGCATTTGAGCCACGGTCACATCGGAAGGTCTAAAAAGGCCCGAATAGTAGGTTGGCAGCACGTCTGCACTCTGCTGATTATTAGTGGTATTCATGAAAGCGATTTAGATTTGATTTAGATATCACTTAAGGCTTAAACTTTAAGCAAATCTAAACATTGATTGAAGTCACGGCTATAAGCAAAAATGCAGTCAATGCACAATGGTCCCATAATTGATTTTTATACCCGTTACTCGTAGTAAAAAAGGTATACTAAAGTCGTGCAAATGTATGTAACAGGCAGAAGGAATCATTTCCGACCATATAAAGTATATATATTCTTGATCAGCATCAACAGCCGAGTCGATTTAGCCTTGTCCGTCTGTCCGTCCGTCCGTCCGTCCGTCCGTCCGTCCGTCCGTCCGTCCGTCTGTCTGTATGAACACCTAGATCTCAGAGATGGTAAGAGATAGAGGTTTGACATGTATGGGACAAATGCTTCTTTTATCTGCACGCAGATCAAGTTTGTTTCAAATTTTGGCCACGCCCCCTCCCGCCCCCGCAATTTGGAAAAAGTTATATCTCCTACAGTTTTAAAGATAGAGGATTCGTACCTTCTAGAGATAGTTAGTAATTAGCAAAATGAATCGATTTGCCGAAAAAATGATAAAGATCGGATGAACGGTTCTCAAGTTATAAGCAAAAAAGTGAATCAGGCCCTCCCCGCTACCACCCTAAAAAAAATGTTGCATACTTTTTGGATGGTCACACTAAGGAACGGGGGAACACTGTTAAACATGTTTTTTTCATGAGTAACGGGTATATCGAAGTCGGTTAGAGCCGACTTTAACTTAATTTTATTTTTTAAAAGAGTATATCCCAGCGGTCATAGAATCGGAAAATTTTATTATGAAATGCAGCCCTTAAAGTTTTGCGAAGCCCTGAAAGTCAGCCATTCATTTAACTCCGCACGTGGCTTTTGTTGTGGCAAAATTTTGTCTAAGTTTATTGCCTTCAAAATAAACGAAAATTGATTAAAACAATTGAAGTAAACTATGGAAAATAATGTCCAAGGTATGTTTAATACAATTTCGTTTGAGTTTGTTCTATATATGTGCTTTGTCCTCTGTTTTATGTGTTTTTGTTGTGTGTTGTTTTAGGCGAGCTTAACCTCAAAATAATTCTGTTTCGTGGAGTAAAAGTTTGGTGGATTGTCGTGGATTGTCGTAACTGTTAATGCAATATTGTTCATTAAAGTGTCCTCTATACGATAGTCTAATTGGTTTTTTCCCGAATTTTCCCGAACCCGTGAAATTACGATTTTTTCAGACCACTTCGAGTTTGAGCATAAAAAATTGATTGAAGAATGCATGCACGAAAAAGCAGTCGTCAGAATAATATGCACGACGTTTTTCATAGAGCTATGGACTCTCGCGATCCACTGATCTCTAGTTTATGTTTAAATAAAAGAAAGGCACAAAATAAAAAGATACCTCTTCCGACGGATGTCATTGCGCTTTTGGACGTTCCCTCTTTTACATTAAGTTGTAGTATGGACCCTCTTTGTGATGAAGATAATACTGACGATACCGATTCGGATGGATCCGATATTGAGAATAAATACTGTTTACATTTAGATTCTGAATTTAATGATTAAAAATATATACCTAATTAAAGTTGTGTTAAAAGATTAGCTTCTGTAAATATTGCATTTATTACATCATCAAAATCAGCTAAATTCATGCTAGTCGGCCTGATCGGTTATATGGCAGCTATATAAAATAATAGTCTAAATTGAACAAAATTTGTTAGGACACCTTGGGAGCCTAAAATACGTGTATAAACTGAATTTCAGTTCAATAGTTTAAAAAACAACAAAGTTAGTGAAAATCGGCCAGATCGTTTATATGGCAGCTATATAAAATAATGGTCTAAATTGAACGAATCTTTGTAAGTCGCCTTGGGGCCCGAAATATGAGTATAAACCAAATTTCGTGCAGAAATCTTTATAATTAGACTTTATGCCAAAAAAATCGACTTTGGGACCATTGTGCAATGGTTTTTTTTTTAAAGCCCAACCATAAGAGAGTTTAAATTTAACAACATTTTTTACAATACTTGAAAATGTGTATTCTAATTTTTGCCCAGAAGTTTGTAACGCATAGAAGGAATCATCTCCGACCACATAAAGTATATATATTCTTGATCAGCATGACGAGCTGAGTCGATTAAGCTTTGTCCGTCCGTCTGTCGTCTGTCCGTGTCGTCTGTCCGTCTGTCTGTTTCTACGCGAACTAGTCCAACTCAGTTTTGGAGCTATCGAGCTGAAACTTTGCACAGAGTCTTCTTTTTCTGCACGCTGCTAATATGTCGGAACCGACCGGATCGGATGACTACTTTGTAGCTGCCATACAAATGTTCGTTCGAAAAATGGTTTTTTGTAAGAAAACTGTTTTGTTCTCAATATTACTGCTCTGCTCTAACCACGTGTACCTGGGTAATAGTGTAATGTTTTCAAGCTGAAGTCTTCGAAGTAGGAGTCGAAGTGCTAACCAGTTAAATGGTGAAAAACACTCAGTAGCAATGGGGATGTCATCGTGCTATCACATGATCATATCAACTGGTACCTCTCTCGCATGGTGAATTTCTGACGACTCTACCTTGTTATTTATACCATGGTATAGAGCTTCTCTCTCTCTCTCTTTCTGAAAACGCCTTGCTTACTGCCTGTTCGTTTAAGCCGATTATGTCAATAGCATCGTCATATCCGAATAGAATTAAATCTTTATTAAAAATAATGTCCGATCTGTTGTCATTTGGGCACTGGGGCAGTATATACTCCATCAGCAGATTAAAGAAGTCACACGATAAGGTTTTACACTGACTAAAACCTCTTTTGGTATCAATTTCCTCACTTTCTTCTCAACGTCATCCTGCAAAGTTGAACTTACTTTGCTGGTTTACTAAAATCAAATATAAAGCTACGTAAACCAGCTTTGACCTACTTCGTCGATCGCTGGCTAGCGACTGAAAAGCTGTTTGGTCTTAAACTCAAAACTAACATCCCAATTTTCTCGCCTACTTTTTGGGGTACATAATTTAGCTCAAATGCTTCGCATACCCTTCCACAAACTAAGGCAGGGTATGCCAAAAAAAACAACACAAAACCTTAAATATGGCTCGTGAAACGCTTTCAGTGTGAAAACCATAATGAGATGAATGCTTTCCAACAGGAAAAAAAGAAGTTCCTCAAATATTTGGCAATTATTTAGTTTTGGTTTCGGCCCGCTCTCTCCTCCCTCCCGCCCAAAATTATTATAATGAATGAAACATGGCAGTAAATTAGTCGCTCCGTTGGCGGACACTGAGCCTGGGCCGTGTGGCCTGGTGTCAAAGACAAACGCCGAGTGCGGCCAGGTTGGCTCCTGCTGCTGCGGGTCCTTTGGTTTGCCTTTTAAATACTCATTACAAAACTGAATTCGGTTCAAAGTTTGTGTGATAAAAATCCTATTATAAACATAAATAAATAGGCTGTGCGGGCGCGCCGAGAACTGAGGACTGAGGACTGAGCAAACAATCGTGAGTTTCAAGTCAAACAATGAGACGAGGCGGCATTGAAAGGACAAGCCGAAACTTCATTAGTGGCGCTCATCCACAATGTATGCGGGTGGCTAACACGCCAGCGTTTTTGAATAAAATGGGTTTTTTATAGGTTCACGGGTTATGGTTACAGTTACGCTTAAGTTTACGGCTGTAGGCATATTCAATATTCAGACGACAGGCATATTTATTACCTCACGTGGCTGTGTGTGTGTGTGTGTGCACAAGAACGGGTCCTGAATGGGACCTCACACACACTAGAAACTGTTTGTTTGGCTAACCGTGGGCCAAAATTTAATCTCAAACATCTGAGAAGCCGAAGACATTTTGTGGCCTCATGTTGGCGGCCGGAAAAATGCTCAGCGAGCGAAATTGCTTTTGCATGGCCCGCAGGTGATTTGCATAGCGGCTGGCAAAGGGTTGGAGTTGCAGCAGCAAATGACCAAAAAAAAGAAGGCACTCTTTAAGTATGAGACTTTTGCATTCAGTTCTCCACGGGGAAATTTCTATTTAATTCTCAATGTCATAATTTATGGGTCGTAAATCTTTGAAATTTATTTTTGAGGGAATTATACACAACTATCACGTACCGATGCCAAATGTCACTCGAATTAAGTGGTTAGGCAAATGGATTAAAAACTTTTCAATTTGTTCCGCTTCGACATGCCAACGGGTAATTATAAATAATTAAATGCAATTTGTTGTGAGCAATTTCTTTCACCTCTCAGCGTAATTAGCCACAAATTGCCCAAAGATAAGAATTAAATACTCCTCTCGCTGTGCACATATATATAAAGCTCAGTTTGCACTGCATTTCATTCAGTTTTGTTTTGCAATTTGAAAATGAAGCATTTCGCATTCTTTGGCATATTGTTCCTGGTCTTGGCTTTGGCCTTGGTGAGTAGCAACATGGAACATATCCTAATTGTTGTGCCGAAACTCGATTTCAATTTCGTTTCCAGGCCGCTGAAAGGCCTCAGTTAAATCGCCTGGCTGGCTTACCGTCGGTCGGCTCCTCTGGTTTTCTGAAACAATCTGCTGGTCATCGGCAAAATGGACCACCCGCACCACTACCACCAAATGAGGGTGGACAAAATGGTGGCGGACAAGATGGACCACAACCACAGAACTAAAATTGACAACTTTGAGAATTGAAAATCTCCCCTAAATACATTCTGAATTTTGAATGGAAAATGTTTAAATACATATTAATAAAATAATGCAAAAGTAGATTTTAGTTTATAGTCAGTTTTATAGCAGGTTTGTGGGTGTAGTCCTAAAACTCTCTCCTGTTACAGCTCAAACCCTAAAGAAAAATGGAGAAGGAGAAAATGGAAATGCACTATGAAAGTTAGAAGAATCATTGTGGGAAAACAGAATAATCGAAAGTAAAAGAAGTAAGAACTTTGCAGTCGAGTGCCACGACTATCAAATCCCCGATTGATTTTGTGTGTTCTCTTTTAATAGCCCAAATACATCCCCACCCGTTTTCCGTTATAATTGGATTCGCTTCCACGCGGATCCATAGCGAAACGTTAATACCGGTACAGTTTCCAGGAATGAAGAATGATGGAAGGAAGAAAAGTATAGTAAAATATGTAAAAGAAATAAAGAAGACGAGTCAACTCCAGGAAAATTTCAGCTATGAATAAACACAAGCCGAACGCATGCAGAACGATGAAGCGGTAAATGAAGCAGTTTTTGCCTGAACTACCTCCAGTAAAATTGATATATGTGCAAAATGTTTTTTTTGTTATTTATTTCGATCCAATAACGGTACATTGGTTTTGACCGTCGCTTTGCAGTGTTCACTTCTACATTACCTATAATCTGGTGCAGTTCTATGAAACAAGCGAGCCATCCCATATTTCTCATAGAAAATTGATATATGTGCAATTTGTGTTATTTGTCTTTTAGGGAAATAGCGTCAACATAAATGGCAATTACAGTGACAAAATGTTGAACAGGTGTGAACAGGAAGTGAATTTCAAGTGATAAAATTTTATTTAAGCTAAAAATGCCCCTTACAAAAGAACTATCCCTTAAACAGCAAATAAAAATCAAAACCATGCATGAAGCTAATTTAAAAATTGGTGTAAACGCAGTTTAACGAACAGCTGTCGTAACACAGTAACCAAACTTTTTGAATAGTCCTCAAAAATATTGCCAAAATCAGCGATTCCCAAGATGGAATCCCTAGCAGCAAATAATTTGATGTACTGCGCTCAAATTAAGTCGGAGCTATATCTACCAATAATGTCGACAACGCATGCAGCAAATTTGCCGAAAGGAGTTGCATCTTCAGAATCAGTCCAAGGTACCTAAACTGCGCCACAAGCAACATTACAAGAATGCGCAAATGACAATTTATGAAAAGAATAAGTTTTGGGACGAAGAAATAGAATCCTTCATAATAAGTGATAAAAATAGTTTAACCTAGTCGGCCCAGATGGATTTGTAGAGATAGTCTCTCATGGTAGAGGCTTTCTTTAAAGCTAAAGGCAAGTTGTAAATTCGGATTGGGCCTGGCCGTATCAAAGTGCAAATGTATGTAGAGATGTTGGAAAGTAAGCTTATCACCATCGCGGAAGAGTTCCATGGTGACAATTGGATTTTTCAGCAAGAAAAAGCTTACATAGACGTTGCCCGGCGACAAAGGCATATTTCAGGTCTCACGATATTCCGCTATTACAGTGGATATCCAATTGAGGATCGGTACGGCATAATTTCTGCCACAAAATTCGGCGCTGTAAAGTAGTCCGACACTTTGATGCAGTTTTAAGAAGCAATTGTGAAGGTGTGGGAATATATTTATTTAAGTGTTTTACAAAACTTAGCTAATTCAATGCCCCGGCTTCCGTTACTGGAAACGATAAATGGCAACCCAATTTTGATAGCACTAGACTAATAAAAATTTCACAAATATATAAAAATTTGCACATATAGCAATTTTCTAAGAAATTATATTTAATTATTGTTGTTTGTTACTTAATTGTTTTAAATAAAATATGCGTATGTATTTTTAATTTCTATATCCAATACCTTTGTAAAAAAAATAGTGTCACACATGAAAAGGAATGCAAATGTAAATAACTAAGCAAAATACATTAGAGCGGTCCCCAAACGGGCAAAATGGAAAAAAGGAGGTCTCAGCATTCCAAAATCCAATATTTGTTGTATGATTAATAATTGTGAAAATCAAAAATTTTATTTTAATTTAAAATGGGCGGGACAGGGTCTCAAAGTTTTAAAACATATTAATCATACGCCACGTTCACTAAATAAAAATTTTTACAAACGCAGTTATTAGTTCATTTCAATTGCAGTCATTGTTTAAAATTCAAAAGGGATCAAAATTTTGTAAATAAAATACTTACAAATAATAGTTTATAAACAAAATCATTGCCGACTGTTTATAAATGAAAAAAATATACTATAATGGGCAACACTGCGTATGAGTTATTTACAAATTTTTTATACTCCATTAGCACCCGTTAAAACTCGACTTTTTATCTTTTGTTTTTATTTACGCGAATTATACATGAAAAAGTATCAGATAGGGAGGTGAGCGCATGACCTTAAAAAAGGAAAAAAAAAAAAAAAACGAACCCCAAGAAAAAAAAAATAAATTAGTTATATATAATTAATATATAATATTTTTAACCCCATAAAATAAATTAAAGCAGTGTGCTTCATTTGGGTACCATTTTCAGTTAGAAATCATGGAAAATCTTCAACGTTTAGAAGCCAAAAGTTGTAGTATTAAAAATGGGTTACCAAAGGAAATGAAGAATGTTTTAATCTTATTGTAGCGATTGGTACGCAGCTACAGATGACGTGTTCTAGAGTTTATGCTACTCCAGATTCTTCACATTTACTGCAGGTGTCTGCTATGAAGGGATCTATTGCTCCTGCTTGCCAGAACATTTTTGGAGTTAATAAAGTAA
>JAEIFU010003366.1:0-29518 GCA_018904235.1 Lordiphosa stackelbergi | reverse complement strand
TTTATTAAAACGGAACAGGATTTTATATTTGCAGCAGCTTTGCAAGTTAAAAACAACTCCACACACAACTTTGACAAATGATCACTTGTCGCAACAAAGAAAATTTAACATAGAAGATCACTTTAAAATCCTCTCTTTATAGAGTGTTGTTAACTCCATCTTGACAAAGAGAACATTCATTGTGACAACTCAAAATATTAGTCAAAGAAACAAGTTGGTTAGAGGGAGACGGACATAGTCACAAAAATTACTCAGAGGGCCAAAATGACAGCAAACAGCTGACTAATATCAGTGAAATGAAGACGACTCCACAAAGTGTGCTTCCATGTTAGATTTTCTTTGGTCGCAATCGCCGTGTGTTTGTGAGCAAACTCTTCAAGTTGTTCAAGCGCTAAAAGTTCCGATATCCTTGTGAACCACTATTAACCGTAATTTGTGACGTCAATTGCAAAAAGGTAAAAATGCTGAAGAATAGTCGCAAATTGATCGTTTTGTACTAAAGTTGCTAAAATTGCTAAAGAAAAATACAAATTGCTAGATTTGTGGCTAATAGCATTTTTAAATAAAAAGTTGCAAAATTTTTTAAAAATTGCTAGAACTGACAATGCATCCCGAAAAATGCACTGTTTGGTGTGGCTTATGGGCCGGTTGCATCTTTGGACCGTATTTTTTTTAAAGAAGACGAAGCCAGGAACGTTACTGTAAATGGAGAGTGCCACCGGGCGTTGATTACAAACTTTGTATGCCCAAATGGACTTCACTGACTTGTGGTTTTAACAAGACGGTGCCACATGCCCCACAGCACGCGAAACAACGGCCCAATTGAGAGGCGAGTTTGGTGAACAGTTTATTTCACGCTTAGGGCCGGTAAATTGGCCGCCTAGATCGTGCCATATAACTTCTTCAGACTATTTTTTGTGGGGGTGTTAAGGCCGCGGTCAACATTTACAAAAAATCATGTTAAATCATTAAATTATATAGATTGTTCTACCGACTGAAATAAAGATTTCACATATTTTTGTGAATTTTATGTATTTTGTTTTAAATCATCGGAAAGCTGCTAAAAAATCACACTTTAATACTGTAATATATATTTTTTAACTGCAGTAGAAGCTTTAATCAGCGCTGCGTCTGCGCTGCGTCAACGAACTTTCTTTGGATCATTATTTGAGTATCGTTCATCCGAGTTTTATAATTTTTTCGGAAATATTCTTGATTACTAAATATCTCTAAAAGGTATAAACCATCTATTGACAAAACTGTGGAAGCTAATACATTTTTTCCAAATTGCGGTGGCTTGAGGGGGAGTTTAAAATTGAAAATAAACTTAATCTGCCTGCAAGTATATTTCCCCTTCATTTCAAACCTCTATCTCTTACCATCTCCTAGATTTCTTCATTCGTAGGGACAGACGGTAAGACCAAAATGGTTATATTGACTCGGTTGTTGATGCAGATTAGGAATATATATACTTAATAGGGTCGGGTAATGGGACAGGTTATTTTATTTCTATAAATGGTAAGCCTTATCATACAAATTTATTACAATTGAACTATTTGTTTCTTTTATTTTGTCAATCACATCAGCTACTTGTCTTATCATCATCATCATCCATTATGCTACAATGCAGAGCACCGCGATTCAGTAGCCATGGCATTACAACCTTAATATGTTCCTGGTATTGTTTGCCTGCATATAATAGAGTTCGGAAATCATCACCTTCTGGGGTCTCAGCTAATAAATTTTCAAATTTCGCCGTTTCTGTATTTTCTAGATTGGCTCCAGCCAAAACTCCCAGGGTTACACAATAGCCTAGAAACATAATTGACAACATTAATATAAATTCATTCTCTTCTCCTTCAAGTCAACTTACCCCAAATGCCATATTTCAAAAGCTGTGTGTGTATATCAATTAAAGTGGGTATTTTCTTGGAATAATTTAGAAGCTTTAGATGTGCAATCAATTGCTCGTGATAATATTTAACAAAATAATCGAAATGCTTCATTTTGATCTCCAATTTGGGTGACGAAAGGAGAAAATAAAGCACATCAATGGCAACACTGCCATATTTGCACATTTGATAATCCACCAGATAGGTCTCCATGAGCTGATCCTGGTCATCATATTGAAACATAATGTTGCTTAACCAACAATCGCCGTGGTTCAGAACATTAAATTCATTCTCATCAACCTCGCCCAGCTTTCTCATATTTTTGTACAAGTGGCCCTGCATGTTTTTCTGCAAAGCGAAAGTAAATATAAGCATGATTTCTTAGTTGAATTTTTGTGAATAATGTAGATAAATTATGATAAGTGGAATACTACAAGTATAGTACAGTCTTCAGAGAAGTAAAAATGTCGATATACATTAAATTAGGTCAACATTTGTCAGGTACGTACTCTATATTGGTCTTCAGTATTAAATTTTTGGAATGATAATAAACATACTAATTTAGGCAAAGTCGGTTAAGAAATTCATCACATTTCATTTTCTCAGTAAGAGTGGTCCAGGGTTTTAGGAAAAGACAGAAGTATAATACAGGTTTCAAAGAATCCATAAGGCACTTTTTCATTAACCTAGGTCGACATTTGTCGGAGTTAGTGTCAGGTTGAGGATGTATACTCTTATGTTAATGGAGGTACTGTTCGTCTAGATTAAGGTCTATCCCGCGCCCATCCTTAACTTCACACTTACCACTTCTTCATAATACTCCTCATGTCCTTCAATGCTTTTATAAGCCTTGAGCACATATTTCAGTATACCATCTGTCATGCTAGACATTAATATCTTGTTATCCTCCGAAAATAGTCCCTGTGTCAAGTTTTTGGGATAACCACCTCTCGTATCCACTCGTACCGCTGAAGCGGCATGCCATTGAGCCAACTTTTTGAGTACACTTAGGCAATGCTGTTTATCCAAGCCAGCCAACCGATTAGTGGGACGAAAGCCTCGAGGCTTGAGATCCTCCAACAAAATATGATCAGCTTTAGTATTCAGCTCATAACATTTGGCACCAAAATCCACCTGGAGTCCAACATTTTGATATAGCTCTTGAAACTCTGGAACTATACGGGTAAACATCTCCAATTCAGTGTCAAAGATATTAAACTCATGACTGCCAAAGGTTTCATCATATTCCGCCTTATTATGCGCTACTTTCAGCATAAATGAAATGTTTTTTGAAGTGTTATCTGCAAAAAGAATAAAGGAAACTTATAAAAGATTACAGTCCTATTTTTCAACTTAATGATATACCTTTTAGTTCGACTTGAAGTTCTATGCGCAGCATGACGCTGGCATAATTGTCACCGGGTTTGGTACCTGGCACCACCTTAAAATTAGTTATGCTCTTGTAACCCTCCACGTTATTTATGAGAACTGGCTCAATTATCTCCGGCGTCAGCCAATCAGGTACATTTATGGGTTGAGTGTCTGTTGACATTTTTGTTGTTTTGATATTCCGTGAGCTTCAATACTTCTGCGTTTTATTTCACGACTGTAAAAGTTTACACAGATAGTGGGCTTATATGCACAAACTAAAACGGAAAGCTTTGCTGTGATGAAATAATTAATTGTTCAGAAAGCTAACTGCCAATGGTCAGAGCAAACAACGAAAGCTTTATGAATGAACAAACAATAGAATCGTCTGAATATCGAAGTGCCCTTTTTATTATTAAAACATCTGTTTTTATAAGATTTTTGAAGAAGTTAAGACCACGAATCTGAAATTATGGAAATATAAATTAGGAAAGTTAAAATAAACTAACTTCGGCCAGAAATCAACTCCTAGCAAGTGAGTACTTGAATGAAAGGGATCAAATCAGGTCTATAAATGATACAAATTCCGAAATCAATACAAGAAAGTTTGGTGCGGGGTTTCGAACCCCCGTTTTAATTGCTTTCTTCTTCGCAATTTAAAGTCATTTAAAGTTGAATTTTGAATACTCTCATTTAGAACTTCTTTTGGGAGTTTTACCATGTCTTTAATGTGCTGCTTTGCTACTTTTTTTGGTCAGAAGTTAACAAAGTTTGAAATCGCAGGTCTAAGAATACTGTAGCCAATATTGGTACTTAGCTTATAATAGAAGAACGTTTTCAAGGCACTTAAATAGATAAGCAAGGTTTTGCTGAAGATGTTAGAACAATTGTTCGACATGACCAGCAAGTGTAATAAAAATCACTTGACAGTAATTGTTAATTCAGCAGCTTTAAAGAAGTTTTACAAATTGGCTGCAAATAACTTATAGGCATTTCCACAGTCGCAAACGCGCCATTCGTACGCCTTTAAAGTGCAAAGAAAACAAGAAGAATTTATGTTTTTATACTTTCAAAAAATATTATGTAGCACGCGAAAAAAATCTTTTCGACAGCAGTATATTTAATGTTATAATGTTTGAAGCGGTTAACTTTTAACTAAAGGGGAATGATGTAGCTGCAATCATTTTTAATTATTGTATTTACATTAGTTTTCTTTTAATAAGCTATTATGAAGAATGCGACATTTAGCACTCGGCATATTAAAAGAAGTAAGACCGTTGCAGTCGAGTAGCCCGACTTCAAAATACCCTGTACAATTGTACAAAGGAGGACCCAGAGCTGAAAGACGACTACTACTGGCCAGAGTAGTTACCTCAGTCTTGCTTTATGCCGCACCAATATGGGCGTCTGTGGTGGCGAGCAATAAGAGCCTCCTGAAGAAGCTTGCAACGCCTTACCGACTTTGCGCTCTTCGATTCCGGACGGTCTCTGATGATGCAGCCTTAGTCCTGGCTAGCATGATACCGGTCGATATACTAGCAAATGAAATGAAGGAGATTTACGCAGAAAGAGCAGTGATGGGAAGTTCGGTGACGACTGATGCCATACGAAAGTCGGAAAGAGCTACGTCGATGGCTACATGGCAGGCGCGGTGGAATGTGGCTACCAAGGCAAGATGGACCCACAGAATGATTCCAAATTTAGATGATTGGGTAAGAAGGAGCGGGGGGAATAAAACTTCCACCTTATGCAGTTTTTTACTGGTCATGAAGGATTTAGAGAATACCTGCACCGGTTCAAGCACGAAGACACTCCGGAATGTCCGACTAGCCCAAATCAGAATGAGAATCCGCACCACGTATTGTACTAGTGTGTAAGGTACAGGGCCAGGCAAGAGCTCGTACCACCCATCGAGGACCTTGTCAGCTACATGGAAGAGACAGAAGCAAATAGGAGAACCATAAGCAACTCATTATAGACATCCAGAGCGATCTGAGAAGATGTGAACGCGAGCGGCGAGCTACGGAGAGTGCCTAAAATAGGCAACCCATCCCCGCGAAGTAATACTTAACGTTGATCCCGCGGGGTATGAGGTGTGTAGTTGGTGAATCGTGCATGCTGCTGGTACGGGCCAGCAGTATCTTTAGAAGATTTTCATCCCCCCATGGGGTTCGGTGAATAACTTTGGTGTTTTTGATCGGATCAAGTTGCGCTTTTCAGAACAGATAGATATATGGTCAAAGATAAAATGTGCTAAGCCACGATGTTGTAACATTAAAATGGTGGCTGTGTCAGCTGCCCATGTTCTTGTACATTCGGTCTGTCTGTGGTGTGGTTCGCTCAGTATTGCCAGGTGAATATTATGCTCCTTGGTAGTGTGTTCTAGGAGGCCGCTATACAGTGGTTAAGGTTGAGCTGTAGAAAATTCATCCTGTCAACTTAGCTAGGGCCTCTTGGTATACAGGACATCTATAGCTACCCGTGTAGTGCTTGATGGCCTTTCGGCCTCTCCTAATACACAAAATGCAGTTTGGATCTTTTGTGCACTGCTTAGCTTGGTGCTCTCGCTTTTGCAGTTGATAGATATGTGCCCAAAGTCCAGGCATTTAAAGCATTTTTTCAATTGCGGTCTTGCCCTCACTCTGCATTGGACCCAGCCGATTCGAACTTTGCCAACCTTGAATAACTAAGTCGACTGGTCCTTTGCCAATGACAGCACTGCTATCGGTTTTCCGTCATATACCTCCCGGAGGGAAATTACATCGTCGACAACTATCTGCTGGTCCACCAGTACCAAGTTTATGGCTGCGCAGATTTCTTCATCGATGTCTCGAATCTCAAGCCCTTCTTTATCCTTAAGAGTCTTGACTACTGCCTTGCCGCCCATTGCCTGGAGCTTAGCCGTGTTCGACTGTGCTTCCTTTTCAAGGCGGAAAAGCAGGTCGCCTCCTGCTGTCTTCCTTATTCCACTCACCATACCACTGACCTCTTTTAATGATGGGTCAGATTTAAAAATCTTTAAAACGTCGGCGAAAGTGCACTTTTCGCTTGTTTTGACCACGACTGCATCCGGCTTCGAGGTGAAGATTGGCTTTTTCTTTCTTCTATTTTGGATCTTTGTCCAACTACGTTTCGGATCGTTTTCTTGAGTTGACCCAATATTCTCCATACCAGATGGACACTCGTCGGGCTGCTCAGCTCTTAGTGACTGTTTCTGCTGTTGTTGTTGGAGGCCACTTTTGTGCCTTTAGCTCTCTTTGGGGATGACTTTTGGCGGTTTGGCGAGTCTCGAGGCGTTTTGGGGTACCAACAGGAACTCCCATCGTCACTGAATGCGCAACAACCCTAGTCGAGCCACTAATCGAGGGTGTAGTTTGCGATTCGACGTTTGTGGACGCAGTTTCCATATTACAAAACATGGCTGCTGCTTTTTGAAGACTGATCACTTTGTTTAGCTCATCTCGCATAAGTTGGTTTATGACCTTTTGGCCCTTAAAAAGAGTACTAAGACCATCCAAAGTGGCTCCGATACCATCAATAGTATCTTTTAAGGTCCCGATGGTCAGACTCTGCTCATCGTGTTGGCCCTGATGCACGTTTTGGGGTGTTTTGACCCATTTGCTACTAGGTCACAGTGATTTCCTACTGGCACTATAAAGTTCCTTTTTGGCGCAACTGCATGGGTCAGGGTAGGTGGTCATATTACAGTCTTAAGTATTAGAGAAACTTTGTTCAGTTGCACGTTGTCGAAATTAAGTGTCGCTATTTCCGATATTTGGGTCAGCTGTTTCCAGGATACATTTGGTAACAGGTCGTTCGTTTAACACAGTGATTTCCTACTGGCACTATAAAGTTTATTTTTGGGCACTCTAATTCAGCACTGACAGTGCTCTTAAAGAGCGCCTCACCTTCTTTATTCCCTCATGCATTTTCCGTTCTCTGTCTTAGGCCCACCGCATACAGACAGCGGAGCGGAGAGTAGCATATCAGGTTTGGAAAATCAAACGCACAGAACACTTAGCGAGCCCGCACACCAACAGCTTAGCTGAGCATTTTGTATGTAAAATTCGTAAGCTCCGCTAGCTCTGCTCAGCTCCGCGTTCTGTGTGCGAGAGGCCTTATAGATGTTCAGCTTATGCACTCACTTCAAAAGCAAAATTCACTAACACATTCTTTAATCTGACTTTGGATGTATGTGTTTACCACGAATCTATTTAAAGAAAAACAATGACGTTGCATTTGCACTAATCAAAAGCTTCTCTACCATCAACGTATATAAGTCTATCGTTGACCAAAGTGAATCAGTTTCACAACAAATCTCTTACCAAAATGACTAAAGAAAAATCTAACATCGACATAGTGAATGCCAATGAACATTTGGTCATTCCGAAATGGATCACAGAGGACTATTTCCTTCCAGTTCTGGCCAAAGATGAGCCCGATTATGTAAAAATATTGAATTTTACACCAGTAGCAGCCATTCCACCCGGAGAAAACTTTACTTCCATCATGTTACGCATACACTTGGACTTGGAATTGAAAGGTGTGTAAAGAGTGTAACGAACTGAATGAGATAATGTTATCGGTTATCTCTTCAGATGGCAGCATCAAGCACAAAACCTACATATTCAAGACCGAACTGGCATCTGATCGTGGCGGCAAGGAGGTCAAAAAGATGGGCATCTTCAACAAGGAATTGAAAATGTATCAAACTTATTTGCCGGCCTTCGAGGGGCTCTATAGGGCAGCCGGTTCCGATATACAATTATCACCCAAGTGTCTGCATGTTGCTGAACAAGATGATGAAATACACTTTGTGTTTGAAGACTTGTGCGTAAAGAATTTCAAGAATGTCGATCGCATCAAGGGTCTAGACATGGAGCATATGAAGAGGACACTGCAAAAGTTGGCAGAATTCCATGCAGCTGGAGCCGTTTATGCCGAGCAAAATGGACCCTTTCCGAAGGAGTTCGACGAAGGTTTTTTCTCTAAACGTTCACTGGAATATTCAGAGAAATCCTTTGAGGTATCCAGTCGTTCCTATCGAAAGGCCATGGCTACTTGGGGTCTAGACGATCCAGAGAAATATGTTAAAAGCTATGTAAGTTGTTTTAAACCTCCAAAGGAATATACCATAAATTAAGACTTTTTTTCAGCCAAATACCCAGCAATATATACAAATGTGCCTGCGCAATCTCGAAGTAGATCCTCAGGATTTCAATACCCTTGTACATGGTGACTACTGGTCCAGCAATCTGATGTGCAACTATCATGAGAATGGTGACATAGATGAACTCATTATGGTGGACTTTCAACTCTGCAAATGGGGCAATCCTGCTCAAGACTTGCTATTTATTATTACCCTCTCGGCTGCACTGGATCTGCGCTTGAAATATTTTGATACATTTGTGAGCATCTACTGGGAACATCTGGTTGAGTGTTTGAAACTTTTAAAGTATCAGAAACCGTTGCCAAAACTAAGGGAGATACAAATGTCCATGTACAAGGAGAATAATACTTTCTATGGTGAGTTTTTGTTAAATATTTGTTAACTTATATAAATTTCTTTCATTTTATCTTTTAGCATTTATGGCCATCTCGAATCATCTACCGGTGATACAATTTCCTTCGGATAAGAAATCTAATTTGCACACGCTTAAGCGCGATGATGAGGAGGGTGATCAATTTCGAATGCGTGTTTACTCAAATCCAGGCTTTGCTCAAATAATGAAAGATCTATATCCATTTTATTATAATCGTGGAATATTACGATTTGAAGAGAAGATACAATATCGCATTTTATTATAATTCGTGTAATATTAAACCATTTTTGATGTAGTTTCATTTTTGTTTAGCAATTTAATAGATAGTACAATAGGTGATCTGAAAACCAATTTTTTCATGGCGGTTTTGAAATATGAAAAATCAGATAAAGTCAAGATATGTGAAAGAATCATAACGCGTAGAAATTCGGTTAAGTAGTTTGGATTCAACGACCAAATATATTTCAAAAAATCCATATCGAAAATCAAGAAATTTAATTTTTAAACGCTAGGAAAAAAATGAAATAGTCAAAAATTATTTTTATTTTTTTACTTAAGAATCACACTTTTACGAAGAGAATAAGGCATTAGTGAGGAAAATCGTTGCATACGGTACGTAGATGGATCAAATTGAGTCACAACTAAAATAAACTTGTATTTTTCTTCGTCTTTTGTCACTTTATAAAGTTAGTGAAAAGCCAGAACAAAAATAATATTCAAGAACGGAACAAAAGTCGAAGCAATAAATAAATAATCACGAAATACCACCCACAGCTCCTGTGTTTATTCATAGATTATGATAATCGTTATCTGGATTTCTTCAAAGAAGTGCGATTCTTAAGAATAAAAAATAGAAATAGTTTTTTTTTGGCATTTTTTTATATTTTTTCCAGACGTTCGAAAATGAAATTTCTCTAATTTTCGATAAAAAAATCGATTTTTTGAGATATTTTTTGTTATTGTATTCAAACTACTACACCGATTTACAAACAATTTTTTACGCGAACCCCCACATTCCCACCCTTCAATTCATACATTCTTTCTCCCAATTATTAGAAAATAATGAAGGAAAACCACCCAACAAAACAAAAAAAAAAAAAAAAAAAAAAAATAAATTTAAACGACCCAATTTTAAAAACCCCTACCAACGTCCAAACTTTATATCCCAAACAAAACTAAAAATCATCCAAATTTAAATAAAAACCAAAAAAAAATATTGAAAAAAAAAAATTAAAAACACAAAACAAACAAAACACACGCCAATAAAAAAAAAAAATTAACTCAAAAAAAATATTTTTTTCTATGGAAAAAAAATCTACATCCCATTTGGTTTAAAACCACCCGAGAATGTTGTGTAAGAAAATAATATTGATCAGCAACAAGTTTGGGAGCGACAGCATTCAAAACAAAAAAGTTTTTCTTACCAAGACTTTTTTTCAAACCTATTTTTTGTATGTCAGCTACAGGGTTGCCCATATTCGACGGACCCATCTGGCAACGCCATAACTTTTGACAGAGATGTCAGATCGCTTAATGACATACCGCGTTTGAAGCGTCAGTCCAAGCAGATTTTTACCATGGAACAATACACGCCACGCGAGCGCTCTGAAATAGTTGAAATTTACATTCAACAGAACAAGTCAATTGTGAAAACTCAACGTGCTTTTAAAAAATTTAAAATTAAACCCATTTCACATTGAATGGGACCGTAAATAAGCAAAATTGCCGTATTTACGCCACTGAAAATCCTCAGGAGATTCAAGAAGTGCCTCTTCATGACGAAAAAGTCACAGTTTGGTGCGGCGTTAGTGCGAAAACGGTCATTGGGCCGTTTTTCTTCCAAAATGAAAATGGCCATGCTGTTACCATCAACCAGGAGCGTTATCGCGACATGATGACCAATTTTGTGATGCCAATTATTCGTCGAAAGCGTATGAGGCAGTTCTGGTTTCAACAAGACGGCGCTCCACCGCACACAAGTCGCATAACAATCGATTTTCTGAAGAAATTGATTCCGGGCCGTTTGATGTCGAAAAGTGGTGATTTGGACTGGCCACCGCGTTCGCCCGATTTGACGCCGCCTGACTTCTTCTTGTGGGGATATTTGAAGTCAAAGGTTTACGTTAACAAGCCAAGGAACGTAGAAGAGCTCAAGGACAACATTCGTGAAGAAATAGCCGCTATTCCGGCCGAAATGTTGGCGAAATCGATGGAAAATGCTGCAAAAAGGGCACAATACGCCATCAACGCCAGAGGCGGCCATTTGAGAGATATCATATTCAAAAATTGATGTAAACAAATCTACTTGGAACAAATTAAATGATTAAGATTGCCAACCGCCAAATTTTTATTTTTTTTCTTTGATTTTTTAAAAAAAAACATGGGTCCGTCGAATATGGGCAACCCTGTATACTATATAGTTGTCCGATTTTCATAAATCTTGGTGGAGTTATGTGAAAGCATCGAAAACTTATTAAAACGAGGTCTTGGAGCGATAGCATTAAAAACAAAAAAGTTTTTCTCACTAAAAATACTTTTTCAACCGATCGTTCCTATTGCAGCTATATGCTATAGTCGTCCGATTCGGCCGGTTCCGACAAATGTGCAGCGTACTTGTACCAAAAGACTTCGAGCCAAGTTTGGTTACGATAGCTTTAAAACTGACGGATGAGATAGCACAGAAACAGACGGACGGACAGACGACCATGGCTATATAAACTCAGCTCGTCAAGCAGATCAAGAATATATACTTTATGTGGTCTCATTTAAAAATGAAATGAGATTATGAAAATATTTGTGTCAATACTGCTCCGCCGCCTGACGAACTGGGTTAACTCGTACGGCATTTTAAGCGAGTATCAATCTGGATTTAGGGAAGGTTATTTTACCGTGGACAGCATATTTACGCTCACTGCCTTGGCTAAGCATTATCTGGAAAGGAAAAAAAGATGTACATCTTCTTTGTTGACTTAAAGTCAGCTGCTTTCGACACAGTGGACAGACAAAGCCTCTATTTGAAACTATGCAATATTGGAGTCTCAACAAAGATGATAAAAATGATACGAAGCCTATATTACTTCAACAAGACAGCAGTGTGGGACGGTAAAAACCTATCAGAATGGTTTGAGTCCAACATGGAAGTAAAACAGGGATGTTTTCTGAGCCCTCTTCTTTTCGCGTTGTATGTAGATGACATAACGTCATGTCTGCCAGGGGGCGTTTACTTGGGATCAGAGCACATAAAAGTGTTAATGTACGCCGACGACATGGCTAACAGCCCTACAGTAATGACAAGTGATAGACGCATACTGAATACTGCCAAAAGTGGAGCCTATAAGTAAACTGCGCAAAATCAAAAGTTATGGTAATTCGAGATGGTAGAGGCCGCAGAGCTATAGCAGATGCATGGAAAATAAACGGAACGAATCTTGAAGTGGTCAGCGAATATCAATACCTGGGAGTGACTCTTACCCCACGCATGACGTTTCATAAGCACCTCAAGCAAAAACTTAGCGACTCCAAAATTGCAATAAATTCGAGTTGGAAAGAGCTGCTTAGGAAAAGGAACGTCAGCCACAGCACCAAATATGCCCTATTTTTAGCCACTGCAAGAGCAATTATGTGCTATTCTGCTCAAGTGTGGGGCGTTGATCGATTTGAAGACGAAGAAAAGCTTCTTCGTTTTTTTGTCAAACGACTGTTCCACCTACCTCAGTACTCCCCCAACTATGCAATACATTTAGAAACAGAACTCCCCACAATGTCACAGTATACAATGCAAATTCATTTCGACTACCTTACCAAGACCATGCGAATGCCCCCCACTCGTCTTCCAAGAATTGTTACAACGTTTCTGCTAGAGACCAAAACGCAGTTTTTCCGCACTTGGGAGTCTATGGCACTGGAACACAACATCTATTGCAATCTGAGCGATTACAACACATGGGGCGTTTGGCTTTTATAAAATAAATATAATCGCCCTTGTATCTGAATGACCTGCTAACCGCATTGCAGAGAGGTATACTCATCCTAAAGTTAAGCCATCTGGATAGAACAAAGAAGAATTTGAGTACCTATTACAAGCAATCACTTGTGAAATTTGGATGCCTGATGGGATGTCGAAATTTGTAGATATTGGCAAAGACTCTTCTCAAGCAATTTTCAAATTTGCAACCAAGGATAAGATCAGCGCATCCAACGAGTCGAAAAGGACCGTTTGCCACATTTCTGGATGCGATTGCTTTGCAAGACTTGATGATGTCCACTCATTTTTCCCTTTAGCCAAAAATTCGGGTCCATGAATCCATCGCTGAAGCCATGGACGTCCATAACACCTTGAGGAATAATGGCCAATCGATTTACTTCAAATTGTGGAGTAAGATCTTCCTAAGACGAGATGCGTCAGAGCTTTATTCTACACCACTACAAAAATCGGCCCAAGATGTGCCTTAAGCCCATCGGACAGCTTAAGATTTGCTCAACTTTTGTTTGTTGTTTTTGGCCACATCAAAAGCATGCCCACAACACTTCCCCAGATTAGGAAGCTCTGGAGACAAAAGGCAGGCACTATCGAACGAGTGTACATACCTCATGTTTAGCGATTTTACAACTTCGTATATATGCTTTCGCGCACTTGCCGTAACTTGTGTGGACAAATCCATAAATATTGAAGATTTTGTGTAAGTGTTTCCCATTAATAACAAGTAAGAAGTCGGTCAAGCCCGACTATATTAATACTCTGTACCTAGAGTAGGACCTAAATGAAGTGCTGCTGTTGCGCTCATCTTTAAGTTTAAGTTTCCGCCTCTCTCACTCTCTCTCTCACTCTCTCTCTCTCTAAGATTGTGCGTTGGTTGTGAGTGGGTGGGAGGGGGTGGCAGGGGGTAATTCACTAATTTCATCATAACATGAGAACCGCTCATCCGATCTTTATCATTTCAATATATCATTTCAAATATATACATATTGCTAATGACTAACTATCTCTAGAAGGTACGAATCATCTATCTACAAAACTGTGGGAGATATGACTTTTTTTCAAATTGCGGGGGCGGGAGGGGGCGTGGCAAAAATTGAAAATAAACTTGATCTGCCTGCAAGTATAAGAAGCATTTGTCCCATACATGTCAAACCTCTATCTCTTACCATCTCTGAGTTCTGTTTGTTCATACGGACGGACAGACGGACGGACAGACGGACATGGCTATATCGACGCGGCTGTTGATGCTGATCAAGAATTTATATACTTTATAGGGTCGGAAATGATTCCTTCTCCCTGTTACATACTTTTGCACAAACTTAATATACTCTATGTACCTTCGGTGCAGAGTATAAAAAGTACTCAAGCCGCCGAACATCTTAAAGTCTGCAATCAAATTTATACAGCAGAGACTCATCACCAATCGCAAATCGTAAATCGGTAATCGCTAATCAGAATTATCTGCTGAATACGCCCATTGTTATTGTTTGCGCGATCGACTTTTTCAATTTACTCTCTTGCTCTGTATGCGATAGAAAAAAGCCTTAAACATGCTTATGTATATGGCGCGAGAGAGATTATCAGCTTGACCCCGCTAACTTGACAAGTAGCGCTGTGATCTTGACAGTGGATGGAAGAGAGGAATGAACAATTTTTATTTGGGTTTCGATTCTTAACATTTAACATATCGTAAAGTAACCGTTACCGTAACCCTAAAATTTACTCGTTTCGGTTTTAATCTCTGGTCAAATATAATAATTATCTTCATACTCATACATTAGTTTTATTTCTTACAACATTTCTTTCAATTCATAATCTTGAAAATTGAATAGTCCACGATTACAGAAAAATGGATATAAATCCTTCATGACTTGACCATAGGCGGGATTATTTAGAACATTTTTGCGTAAGTTTTGGGATTCTTCATTTTCGGCAGCTAAATCATGTAAATTGCTCTCCTTATTTGTGGGGAATAGAATAATGAGCAGATGATTGGTCAAGGCATAGAAAGCTAGAGAAGGGAATTTTAGTAAAGAGTGGACATTGAGGATACTCAAACTTACCATAAAATGAATTGTTTTTCTTAAACATAGCCGCTTGCATATCCCTCAGTTGGGGCAGACGCTTCTTAAACTTTAAAACTTTCAGGCACTCGATTAAACGTTCCCAATAGATTCTCACAAAGTTGTCAAATTCCTTCAGTCGTATATCATTGGCAGCTGACAGGATGATAAAAAATAACAAATCCTGAGCAGGACTGCCCCATTTGCCTAACTGAAAGTCTACCAAGATTAACTGATCAATTTCCCCATTGTCGAAATAATTGCACATTAAATTGCCAGACCAGAAATCGCCATGAATTAAGACATTAAATTCATTAGGATCCACTTCGAGGGAGTTGACCGATAGAGCCCAATATTGCTCAGGAGTTGGCTTTAACAGTAAGTAAAGAAAATATGAGATATTTCAAATTCTTTGAGAATACGAATTAACTTACAAAGTTCTGGGCATACTTTTCCGCATCTGGCATGCCCCACTTAAGCATTGCTCTTCTATAGGGCTTTTCTCTCTTTTCGTATGCCTCTAGGTTTATTTTCTTAGCCTTGGGTACCACAAAGCCCACCTCAAACTCACTGGGATAAGCACCCTGCTGTTCCTCATACACCGCACTGGCTGCATGGTATTCGGCCAACTTATGCAGAGCCCGGGTCATCTGCTTCATATCTAAACCCTTAAGGCGATCAAAGTTTTGATACTTTTTCTCTCGCAAATCCTCAAAAATAAAGTGTATATTCCCATTACGTTCTTCGGTATGCAAACACTTGGGAGCCAACTGTATGTGGTCCCAGCCTGCCTTCTTATAGAGTTCCTCAAAGGCGGGCAAATATTTTTGATACATCATCAACTCTTTGGGGAACAATTCAAATTCTTTCAAATCTTCTCCTCCCCTGTTGCTGGGTAACATGGCCTTGAAAATGTAGGATTTGGTTTTGATACTGCCATCTGAATTTGATGAAAAAAAGGTTATAGAAGACAACTTTAGCTACGCTTGAAAAACGCTTACCCTTCATTTCTAGTTCTATGTAAACTCTTAACATGGTTGAACTGAAATTCTCTCCAGGGGGCACAGCCGCCACTGGAGTAAATTTTAAAACCTTTACATGATCTGGTTCTTCCTGATCGAGAACAGTTTGGAAATATGACACATTTAGCCAATCGGGTATGATGAGGTGCTCATTAGGGTTGACTATTTCTTCAGACATGCTAAAGCAAATGTTGGGTTCAGGTTGACTACACTCGGCACTGGTTACTTTGTCAGTGAATGTGTTTAATTATATTTTTTCGATTAAATAGTGGGCCTTCTCTTATCAGTTTATTGTCATTGTACATATGTCAGCCTAATTGATATAGTTTTACCTGCTGTGACTCAGAATGGAAGACAATAGCATTAAAGTGGATAAATTATGATTCATGAATATAGTTTGGATTTAAACTCCCACAACTTGTAACAGGCTTTCAAATAAAAACCACTTTTAAACCAGAGAAGTTCGGTCCCTTGGCAGCTATTAGATATAGTCATCCGACTTCGAACAAATTTCGCGAATCTGTTTAAAAGCTTGCCAAATTACCTATCAAAAATAACAAGGTTTCCTCGCTAAGACCTATTATCCGACCGAAGGTTCCTATGGCAGCCATAAGATATAGTCATCTGATCCGGTCGATTGCTGCAAAATTGTGCAAAGTTTCAGCTCAATGGAATTAAAACTGAGAGCCTAGTTTGCGTTGAAACCGACAGACGGACGGACAATGCTTAATCGCATCAGCTGGTCTCCCTGATCAAGAATATATATAGTTCAAGCAGTCGGAAATGAATAATTCGATGCTTTGCATGCTTCTTCTTATTATTCTTCTTTATTGGTTCACCAGTCGATTCTGCTCCGTGCGAGCTGGCACCAGTTGTTCACACCAAGCTCGGAAATGTCTTCCCGTACCTGGCCGTCCCATCTTAGGTTAGGTTAGGTTGCGATGGCTGAGAGCGACAAGTCGCTCTCCCACTTAGGCCACTTTGGGCCCATTGCGATTTATTCCCTGTTAACCCTTTTCAATGCTGAGGTGGGTCCTCGTTACTGAACCATTGTGTGGACAGAATAAATTTGAGTAGAGCTGGGATCTCTAGCCCGGATGTCTCCGAGAGGTTGAGTAGCAGAGATTGACCAAGTGTCCTGAGTCTCCTTCTACTCAAGGCGGGGCAATGGCACAAAAGGTGTTGTACCGATTCCTCCTCTTCTTCGTGTCCGCAACTTCTGCACAGGAGGAAAGGTTTTTCCACCGATTCGTAGCGAGACTCAGTGTTTCAGCTTTTATGTGGAGCTTAAATGTCGCCATAGGCATACCTATCGTACTCCTCTCTGAAAGGAGCTCGATGGTGGTTCCTATTCTGGCCAGTTTGTCTGCAGACTCGTTACCTTCTATGTTGCGGTGTCCAGGTACCCATATAAGGTGTATACTAAAATTTCGTGCGATCTCGTTGAGAGATAGTCGGCATTTAGTAAGTGTTTTAGCATTGTTTGTATGAGAGTCAAGTGATTTGAGGGCGGCTTGACTGTCAGAGAATATGTATACACATAATTCCTTGACCGTGAGTGTGCTAAGGTAGGTGACAGCTTCCTGGATGGCTACCACCTCTGCTTGGTACACACTACAGTGGTCAGGCAGGCGGAACGATAAGTTCAAATCTAGGTTGGGAGAGAAAACTCCCCCTCCTACTTTTTCGGCGAGCTTCGAACCATCAGTGTAGATGTTAATGGCTCTGCTGTGGGGCAGGTTGTCCCAATCGTTTCGGCTTGGGATATAGACGTCGAAAAATTTGTCAAACGTCGTTTGTGGTATACAGTAGTCTGTACTTAATGGTATACCCATTTGGTCTTCGAGTATGGTAGCGTGTCCCGAATTGCCCCTGTTCCAGGTATCGGATTCTCTTAGTCTTAAGGCTGTTGTGGTAGCCATTTGCTTAGCTACGAGGTCTAGTGGTAGAAGGTGAAGAATAGTATTTAGCGCTTCCGTTGGTGTCGTTCGGAGAGCGCCGCTAATACAAATTTCCGTACTTCTTTGTACTTTGTGCAGATTTTTCAGGGCTGATTGTTTCCCGCTGGCCACCATACTAGAGCTCCGTAGAGAAGTATGGGGCGTATTACGGCTGTGTAAAGCCAATGTACAATGGATGGGGAAAAACCCCATTTAAGGCCAATGGCCTTTTTTACAAGAAAAAAGAGCAATGGTTGCCTTTTTATACGTTCATTTATGTTGTCATTCCAGAGCAGTTTCTTGTCCAGAATGACACCCAAGTATTTGGCATTGTCACCAAATACGAGGCTTACTCCGTTGATTTTAGGCGGGATAAGATCAGGAATTTTGTACTTTCGGGTGAAAAGCACTAGTTCTGTCTTAGCCGGGTTTACGCCCAAGCCACAAGATTTTGTCCACTGAGCAAGTGTTGTCAGTGCGGTCTGCATGAGGTCACACAGCGTTTGAGGAAACATTCCACATTTGAAGATGGCAATATCATCCGCGTAAGCCACCACCTCGTGTCCCTCCGCCTCCATTAGCCGCAGCAGTTGGTTAACTGTTACAACCCACAGAAGCGGAGAGAGAACACCTCCTTGCGGAGTGCCTCTGTTTACACATCTGCGAGCAGTTGCACCGCCAAGTTGGGAGTATACCGTTCTGCTGGTTAGCAATTGTTCGATGAATCCCACCAGCGGCACATCTGCTCCCACATATGTCAAGGCAGAGGTGATGGCGTTAGGTTGGACGTTATTGAAGGCACCCTCTATGTCGAGAAATGCTACTAAAGAAAAGTCCCTTACTTCAAGTGATCTTTCAATCCTTGAGACCAGGGAGTGCAGGGCGGTTTCTGTAGACCTACCCTTGCTGTATGCATGTTGGGTGTGTGCTAGATGAGCAGGACTAATAGTTTGCCTCAGGTGTGCATCTATAAGTCTCTCGAGAGTTTTAAGAAGAAACGAGGATAGGCTGATTGGCATGTGAAGCTTTGCCAGCTTTCGGTATGAATATTACTTTAGTTTCTCTCCACCTAGTGGGGATGTAGTTGACCTTGAGACAGCTTACATAGATTGTGTAGAGCCAGGTCATTGTGTACCCAATGGTTTGTTGTAGTTGGGCAGGATATATGTTATCGAGACCTGGCGACTTAAATGGTTCGAACGAATCGATAGCCCATTTAATTCTGGTCTCCGTGACAATGGTTTTGTCGTATTGCATAGAAAGGTCGGTTGGCTAACCTGAGGTATTAAGTTAAGGGAGCATTCAGGGAAGTGAGTGCTTAGCAGAAGATTTAGAGATTCTTCGCTCGAGTCGGTCCAGGTTCCGTCTGTTTTTTGTAAGAGTCCTGGCGAGGTTGGTGAGCTAGCCAGAATCTTTCTGAGCCGTGATGCATCAGAAGTAGATTCAATATTACTACAGTAATGGGTCCAGGAGGTGCGATTCGCCCTCCTGGTAGCTTTCTTATAAGTACGTAACTTTTGTTTATATAACTCCCAAGCGGTTGTTTGGTCATTATATTTGGCTACGTTAAATGTATGTCGACATTCCTTTCGGAGCTTATCTAGCTCTGCAGACCACCAAGGTGGTTTAAAGGTGGATTTTATTTTTCTAGGGGGCAGGCCCTATTGAACGAGTCCGTATACGCGAGGGTAAGCGTATCGACAAGTTCATCTATCTGTTTCCCCGTACTTGGTGTGTATGGTGGGGATGGTCCAAGCTTTTTAGAGAGAAGTTTGTTGTGTACTTCCCAATTGGTCTTTTTTGGGTTCTGTATCCTTTTGGGTGAGGGACACTTATTTGTTAGTACGACCTCTATGTATCGATGATCAGAGAAGGAGTGCTCTGGGAGCACCTTCCATGATATCAATTGGTCTCAGAGGTCTTCGGAGATGAGGGTTATATCTAAAACCTCTCTTCTATTTTTGATAACAAAGGTGGGGTCATTCCCATTGTTGGCAACATGCAAGTCTGTCTGTAATAGGTAGTTGTACAGTGACTCACCGAGCTCATTTATATCTGAGCTGCCCCATTGAGTGTGGTGTGCGTTGGCATCGCCACCTAAAATAAGGCTTGTATGTGTGTAACTCCTATTTCCAGTTAGGTCCCGGAATATTTTTGGTGGTGGAGGGCTCTCAGTGTCATGAGCCAGATAAAAAGATGCCAGCCTGATTATGGAACTCCCCAGTTCTAGGCTGACTGTAGTGATATCACCATCACTAAATTGGGGAAGAAATTGTGTCTTAAAATGTATTTTGGTTAAAATACATGTACGAATTTTTCCCTTACCTTTGGTATAGTAAAGGTTGTATTTGGGTGTCCGTAAGCCATTGATTCTGTCTCCAGAAATCCATGGCTCTTGGACTAAAACAATATCTACTTCGCCAGAGGATAGGCGAAGTAAAAGTTCAGCGGTTGCTGCTTTCGAGTGATGCAGGTTTATTTGTAGAACCTGCATACAATAATAATATTATTGACTAAAGCTTTATTGCTGGTTTTAGCCATTTGAACCTCCAGACACCCACTTTACACAAATCCCCATCATCTGCCTTTGCTTCCGTTTGGGTGAAACAGAAAACAGGGCGAGGCCGCCCCATCTTAGTGGTCTACCTTTGTCGTCTAACCTTGCCTTGTCCCAGTTCTTTCGCATACATCTTGTAGACCATTTTTGCTGAAGCTTGTTCATCCATTCTTTCGGATGCGAAAATCCTCGCCAACTTTCAAAGGTCCATAAATCATCCGAAGAATCTTTCGCTCGAAAACGCCAATCGCCGGCTCATCCGCTGATGATATTGCCCATGCTTCTGCGCCGTATTGCAGGACTGGGTGTGATAAACAACTTGTAAAGCGCTAATTTCGATGTTCGAGCGAAGTCTCTGCTCTTGAACTCCCTACTGAGCCCGTAGTAGCATCGGTTTGCGAGCGTGATTCTTTTTCGAATTTCCAGACTGATGTTGTTGTCACTGGTTATCATCGTTCTGAGGTAGACAAAATCCACTTTAAAGTTGTATTATCCCATTGTAACAGATTGCCCAAAACGAGTGGACTTCTGTTTCGTGGATACTAGGTACTTCGTCGTGTCCTCGTTTACCGCTAAGCCCATCAGTTCAGACAGCCTCTCAATCTGTGAAAGCGTCCTGCTTACCGCACGTTGGGTTTTGCCGATAATGTGAATATCATCGGCATACGCGAATAGCATTATATCCCTAAGTATAAAAGTGTTCAACCTGATTGACTGACTGGTGACTGCCGCACAGCCTAAACCATAAAAGATAGGAAGCTGAGATTTTCACAGTAGTTTTATCTTATGCTGAAAGTGAGTACTAAGATCGAATTTCGGAAAATTCTGTCGGGAAATGTGGAAAAGTCGCGGAAAACTGTTGTATGAAACTTTTTTGTTTTTCATCCGATCAAGTTCAAAGATCTGTTTAAAAATTCAACAAAAACTGCATACCAATCTACCGAAAAATTCACCCCCAAGGGTGGAAAATGGGTGGTCAAGGTTACATGGGCGAAAGTTTAGTTCCCAGCGATTAGCTCCAAACCCATTTTCAAAGTTACACATAATAAAACATAAGAAACTTGACTTTCAAATTTTGGAAAATCTTTCCCCATAGTCGAAAAAGTTGGGGAAAACTGTTGTATGAAACTTTTATGTTTATCATTCGATCAGATTTAAACTCATTTTCATAAATCTATATAAAAATCCAACAATAACTGCGTACCAATTTTCCGGAAAATCTGCCCACGGGAAAAATGCCAGGAAAATTCTGCACGCAAAAAACGAACTATTTTTTATCCGACTGGCAAAAATAGTGTATGAAATAAATTGAGATGTGATTTTCCGGTGTTGGAAAATTTGACATAACGATCGGAAAATTCCTGGAAAACTCTGTATGCGATTGACTTGAAACGCGGTTTGTAAGGGTAGAATACGAAATAGTTTGAAATGTGGTTTTGCAATGTCTGAAAATCCGCCCTTTGAGCTCAAAAATGTCCGGAAAATTCTAAATGCAACAAAACTATTTTATCCGATTGACTTGAAACTCGGTTTGTAGTGATAAAATGCTGCTTCATTTTTTGGTTTTATTTTCTGACGTGGAAATACCGCAGGGATGCCCACAAGGAAGTGGGTGCAATGTCCTCACGGGGAAAAGACAAAGTAGCAAAACGTTGACTTCAAGCCTATGTATGTAAGAATCGATTTCTGGGCTCTTCTGGGAACTTAAATTTAAAAAACGATAGCCTTCAAACTGATTCTTTTGTTAGTTCTATACTGTTGAAGGCGCAGCGAAGAGCGACGGGGCTTATGCTAGTCTTTAATAAAGATGGTGCCCGATCTGTTGGCATTTGGACACTGGCGCAGTATATACTCCATCAGCAGATTAAAGAAGTCTTTTGGTATCCAATCGTTCGCAGAGGTTCGTTCCTATTTTGCCGGAGCTTTGACTGATTCTCAACGTCATCATGCAAAGTCGAACGTACTTTGCTGGTATACCAAAGGTAGACAGGGCTTCAAAAAAAGAACGATCTTATAGAACGATCTATGAGAGATGCACCAGGGCACATCTACTAAAGTATTAAGGCAAAGAATCTGAAAAATTGAGCGGCAGAAGCGCCAATTAGAGGAATTTTTCTGTATCCTTTCGAGATTATCAACTTTAAATTTGTTAAGTAAATTGGTAAGCAAACTTGAATCTAAATCAGAAATGGTTCAAAATTAATAATATATCAAAATATTTTGAACTTATTTATATTAAATAATGTTATTTCTATTCAAAATCTTCAAATCGTAATATTCCACGATTATAATAAAATGGATATAGATCTTTCATTATTTGTGCAAAGGCTGGATTTGAGTTGACACGCATACGAAATTGATCACCCTCCTCATCATCTCGCATATTTGTATGCAAATTAGATTCCTTATCCGTAGGAAATTGTATCAGCGGTAGGTGATTCGAGATGGCCATAAATGCTAATGGATAAAATTAAAAAATTTTTATTATTTGTAGTTAACAAATATTAAACAAAAAACTCACCATAAAAGGTATTATTCTCCTTGTACATGGACATTTGTATGTCCCTTAGTTTTGGCAACGGTTTCTGATACTTTAAAAGTTTCAAACACTCAACCAGATGTTCCCAGTAGATGCTCACAAATGTATCAAAATATTTCAAGCGCAGATCCAGTGCAGCCGAGAGGGTAATAATGAATAGCAAGTCTTGAGCAGGATTGCCCCATTTGCAGAGTTGAAAGTCCACCATAATGAGTTCATCTATGTCACCATTCTCATGATAGTTGCACATCAGATTGCTGGACCAGTAGTCACCATGTACAAGGGTATTGAAATCCTGAGGATCTACTTCGAGATTGCGCAGGCACATTTGTATATATTGCTGGGTATTTGGCTATAAATAAAAATGGCTTAATTTATGGGATATTCCTTTGGAGGGTTTAAACAGCTTACATAGCTTTTAACATATTTCTCCGCATCGTCTAGACCCCAAGTAGCCATGGCCTTTCGATAGGAACGACTGGATACCTCAAAGAATTTCTCTGAAAAATCCAGTGAACTTTTAGAGAAAAATCCTTCGTCGAACTCCTTCGGAAAGGGTCCATTTTGCTCGGCATAAACGGCTCCAGCTGCATGAAACTCTGCCAACTTTTGCAGTGTCCTCTTCATATGCTCCATGTCTAGACCCTTGATGCGATCGACATTCTTGAAGTTCTTTACGCACAAGTCTTCAAACACAAAGTGTATTTCATCATCTTGTTCAGCAACATGCAAACATTTGGGTGATAATTGTATATCAGAACCGGCTGCCCTATAGAGCCCCTCGAAAGCCGGCAAATAAGTTTGATACATTTTCAATTCCTTGTTGAAGATGCCCAACATTTTAATCTCCTTGCCGCCACGTTCAGATGCCAGTTCGGTCTTGAATATGTAAGTTTTGTGCTTGATGCTACCATCTAAAAATATGATGAAACATTGTTATCTCATTCAGTTCATTACACTCTTTACGCACCTTTCAATTCCAAGTCCAAGTGTATGCGTAACATGATGGATGTAAAATTTTCTCCGGGTGGAATGGCTGCTACTGGTGTAAAATTCAATACTTTTACATAATCGGGTTCATCTTTGGCCAGAACTGGGAGGAAATAGTCCTCTGTGATCCATTTCGGAATGACCAAATGTTCATTGGCATTCACTATGTCGATGTTAGATTTTTCTTTAGTCATTTTGGTGAGAGATTTGTTGTGAAACTGATTCGGTTTGATCAACGATAGGCTTATATACGTTGATGGTAGAGAAGCTTTTGGGAAAGCTTTTGATAAGACAAACTAATAATAACTTTTTTAGCCCTTATGAAGTGCGAAGTCATGGTTTTTTGTTAAATTAACACACACATTCAAAGTCAGACTTAAGCAAGTGTTAGTGAATTTTTTGGCTTCGCAAAAACGAAGTATTCTGCTCGTGCTCTTTCTTGAAGTCTTTTGAAACATGTGTTAGCATAAAAGTAACTGTAAAAGACGTGAGTCGTGAGACGATGTATGAAATATATTCACGTGACGGAAAATTTGTTAAAAACTGCTTTCATTGAATTGTGGCCCTTATAGATAATTTGCTATCTATAAGAGCTCTTTGTTATAATAAAAAATGTAGTATGTACTATTACATACTTTAATGTGTGTTCATATCACCGCACAATACTCTAAAATAAAATAATATTTGACTAGGAAATATAGCCAGAGAAAAAATCTAGCACAAATTGGCGAAACTGAAACCGACTTCAATTTAGATTATTTTTCTTCTTTTCTCTTGATACGGAAAACTGCTCGATACCAAGAAGACAATCGATATCACCTTCGAACTTGTGGGCAAGGGATGTGTGGGAAGCCAAACGCGGAGAGCGCGAGCAAAGAATGAGAACTATTCTCGCTCTTAGCATCGCTACCACGCAGCAAAAGCGACGACTGCTTCGAAAATCGCAGCTTTTCTTATGGCGCCGCGATGGTAAACAATTGAAAACGGGAAGCCAAAGAAAACAGATGTGTAAAAGTGATGTGTGAAAATAGTCCAACGGGCGATCAACTGGTCCTAATGCAGCTTCTAAAAGAGTTCGATTTAGACGTAGCATTAAAACATATAAATGGTGAGTTAAAGTGCTGAAATTTAAATAACATACATACACAGATGAGAGTACATATGTCGAATGAGATAACATAAAGGAAGCCCATTCCGCCAACTGGGCTGTAGATACTGTTTCGTACTGGAACTATTCTTTTGATGTTTAAGGTAAGCGAAAAAATAAGCTATGTTAAATATTTTATTATTATTATTTATATTTTGACTGTTCATATTTATTTCTTATTTTTTTTATTGTTTTCCAGTAAGGAATCGACGATCTAACTGTATGCATGCCATCGGTTGGATCGGCATCTTCAAAGATCTCTAAAGTGACAAACTGGCTGTCGACGTCAACGAGGGATATATATATGTAATATCCGTTAAACTACAAATTTTTTTATATAAACCCTTTTAACAATATAAAAATATAAAAATTAAATATTATATTTACTAAAACCAAAAAAATATATATTTTTTAACACCATTATTTATAATACCTACCAACAAGAAGTTTCATTCAAAAAAACAATATTTTTTTTATCAATTACATAAATTTTTTTTTTCAAAACAAATTATCTTTCTTCTTTTTAAAAGATTAATTATATAAACAACAATAACAATCCCAAAAATTCATTGTTAATTGCAATATTTCGACTTGTAATCAAATATAAAATAAGGTTGTCAAAAAAGTCTTGCGGTATTTCCGCAAGCTTGTCTTTGCAAGCGCGTAGTTCTAGTTGTATTCGTCGCATCGGTTCACGCTAGAGCTTTTTGGAAAGCTCTTTTCACGCGCTAACACGTGTTTGATTTATTGTTGTTTGTTTTTAGTCGTTCGTGAGTTATAGCGTCGCAAACATGGAGCAAAATAAAGAGAAAATACGGCATATTTTACAGTACTACTACGATAAAGGCAAAAATGCATCTCATGCTGCCAATAAAATTTGTGCAGTTTATGGACCCGATACAGTTTCCATTTCCACCGCACAACGATGGTTTCAACGTTTTCGTTCTGGTGCAGAGGTGATCGAAGATGCGCCACGGTCCGGAAGGCCTGTCGTCGAAAATTGCGATAAAATCGCTGAATTGATCGAAAGAGACCGGCATAGTAGCAGCCGTAGCATCGGCCAAGAGCTGGGCATGAGTCATCAAACCGTTATAAACCATTTGAAGAAGCTTGGATTCAAAAAAGAAGCTCGATGTATGGGTGCCACGACTTGACGCAAAAAAACATTTTTTGCCCGTATGGATGCATGCGAATCGCTTCTGAATCGCAACAAAATCGACCCGTTTTTGAAGCGGATGGTGACTGGCGATGAAAAGTGGGTCACTTACGACAACGTGAAGCGCAAACGGTCGTGGTCGAAAAGCGGTGAAGCTGCCCAGACGGTGGCCAAGCCTGGATTGACGGCCAGGGAAGGTTCTTCTTGTGTGTTTGGTGGGATTGGCAGGGAATCATCCACTTGAGCTGCTCCCCTATGGCCAAACGCTCAATTCGGACCTGTACTGCCAACAACTGGACCGCTTGAATGCAGCACTCATGCAGAAGAGGCCATCTTTGATCAACAGAGGCCGAATTGTCTTCCATCAGGACAACGCCAGGCCACACATCTTTGGTGACGCGCCAGAAGCTCCGGGAGCTCGGATGGGAGGTTCTTTGCATCCACCGTATAGTCCGGATCTCGCACCAAGTGATTACCACCTATTTCTGTCCATGGCGAACGAGCTTGGTAGTCGGAAGTTGGCCACAAGAGAGTCCTGTGAAAATTGGCTCTCCGAGTTTTTGCCAATAGGGAAGCGAGCTTCTATAAGAGGGGCATTATGAAGTTGGCATCTCGTTGGGAACTCGTCATCGAACAAAACGGCGCATATTTGACTTAAATCGCATTATTATTACCAATTTTATGAACAATTGAAAATTAAATACCAATCAGTAAAATTTTTTATATATGTGCAAAATGTTTTTTTTGTTATTTCCTTTCGATCCAATAACGGTAAATTGGTTGTGAGTATACAGTTTCTTTCTCTTTTTACTTCCTGTCGCTTTGCCAATCTCCTCTAATTACCTCCTAATCTGTCGGTGCAAAAAAAACAAACGAGCCATAAACGAGCCATCCATGTTTCTCATAGAAAATTGATATATGTGCAATTTGTGTTTTTTTGTCTTTTAAGGGAAATAGCGTCAACATAAATGGCAGTTTCAATGACAATAAATATAACAGATGTACAAGCAATATTATTAACATAACAATCTAGTGAATTTCAAGTGATAACATGTTATTTTGGGTAAAAAAAAGAACTATTCCTTAAACAGCAGATAAAAATCAAAACCATGCATGAAGCTGGTAGAGAAAATTGGTGTAAAAGCAGTTTAACGAACAGCCGTCGTAACACAGTAACCAATCTTTTGAATAGTTCTCAAAATTATTGTCAACATCAGCGATTCCCAAGGTGGATGAGAGCACCAAGCAACTCATAAGGACTCTAGAAAAAAATATATGGAGGACTCAAATTAAGTCGGAGCTAAGTCTACCAATATATCAACAACGCAAGCAGCAAATTTGCCGAAAAGAGTTGCATCTTCAGAATCAGCCCAAGATACCTAAACCGCGCAACGAGCAACATTACAAGAATGCGCAAATGGCCATTTATGAAAAGAGTATGATTTGGGACGAAGAAATAGAATCCCACATTAAGTGATAAAAAATAGTTTAACCTAGACGGCTAGATGGATTTGTAGAGATAAAACATCCCCGACCGACCTGCTACAAACGCAACCATGGTGATGAGCCTCTCATCGTAAAGGCTTTCTTTAGTGCTAAAGACAAGTTGTAAATTCGATTTGGGCCTGGCCGTATCCATGCGCAATTGTATGTAGAGATGCTGGAAAGTAAGCTTATCACAATCTCGGAAGGGCATAATTTCTGTCACAGCTGTGAGAAGCAATTGTGAAGGTGTGGGAATATATTTATTTCAGTGTTTTACAAAACTTGGCTAATTCAATGCCCCGGCGGATGCCGTTACTGGAAACGATAAATGGCAACCCAATTTTATATTTATGATGTCACTAGACTACATTTGGAGTTAAGTTTCCATTTAAAATATAAAAATACCACACATTTAAAAATGTGCACATATATCAATTTTCTAAAAAATTATATTTAATTATTTTTGTTTGTTAGTTAATTGTTTCAAATAAAATATGCGTATGTATTTATTAATTTCAATATCAATACCTTCGTAAAAAAAATAATGTCACTAATGAAAACGAGTGCAAATGTAAATAACTAAGCAAAATACGTATGCACATATATCAATTTCGAAACTTTTCTGAATCTTGTGTCTGGTCATAAAGCCCATGGGCGTTAATTTCGTATTTGGACTTGAATCATTTTAACAACAAATACAAAATAGCATAGTAAAAACTTAGGCTAGTGTAAAAATATTGGAAATTTAAGATTTTTATTATTTATTTGACATTTGACAAAAAGCATATCAATGGGGTCTTGTGATCATAGTTTTGTTTTTGAACATAACTTCGCAAAAATCAACATTTTTTCGCTCCATAAATTTGGTATTTTAAAAGATAAAAAGTTTTTGGTGTTTTTTCATTTTATTTTGAATTCTTCTATTACAAAAAAAAAATAATTTTTTCTTATTCTCAGTAAAAGTGAAAATTGATTGACAGCAGCCGGCTTGTTTTCTTCTTTTAAGAGCACTTCTTCCTGGTGGCTGCTCTTTGTTTTGCTCTTTTGTAATGTTTTTAATATACCGGGAATACCATAAGTATTACCACTTATGGATTTATCGATGTTTTGTTTGCCATGTAAATTTTAGAATTTTAATATATTTTCAAAATGTTATCAACTAATATCGACCACCCTTATATAGGCTCCCCTTAGTTTAGGTTCGTCAGGAATCAAAGGTTTTTTTTAACGAAATCTAATTTTTAGAGGGATCGTTTCAGGGTTGTGCAAAATTTCAGCTCATTAGCAAATAGTCCGAAGTGTGACCGTTTTTTTTACCATAAACACATCATTACTTAAATTTTAACAGTTTCATTTGCTTAATTTGACCAATTTCCTTTCAACCACTCCACAAATGGTGCTTGGCTCTTTGCTATAAAATTTTGTCGTCAATTTGCAGTACCAAAACTACACGCCACAAAAATATATAAATATGTATATACACATGCTTATGTTTATAATTACAACATTTTTTGGCTTATATTTGCATGATTATGTATAATTTTAGCTTGAATGAAATCTTTACAAAGCAAAAAGAGAGAGAGAGAAAAAACCTGTTATAAATCGTGTCCAAAAATAGTTGGCTGTCCATTTACGTAAGACATTCATCATATTTATTTAAATATTTATATTCAAAACAGTTTAACAATCGGCTAGAATAACCATACACTTATTATCTTAAACACAAGTGTGGGATACAACTATGTGTTCTGCAGTTCTTAGCCGTGAAACACAAGTGTGGTGGGGGGGGGGGGGGGGGATACAACTATGTGTTCTGCAGTTCTTGTAGAAACATTTC